>JAYESA010000005.1:159529627-159794627 GCA_036927795.1 Iris macrosiphon
TATACGATGATATATAATATATATATATATATATATATATATATATATATATCTTAATATATATATATATATTATATATATATATATATATTTATATATTTATATATATTATATATAATATATATACTATTATATATATATTATATATACATATATATATATCATATATATATATTATAATATATATATATATATATATTATATATTATATATATATATATGGGTTTGTGTGTGTATATATATATATGGATATGTGTGTTTATATATATATATATATATAGATATGTGTGTGTATATATGTGTGTGTACCTATATGTATTAGGTGTGTGTGTGTGTGTGTGTATTTATATATAGTTGTGTAGATATATAGGTATATATGTTGGTGTATATATATATATATGTGTGTGTGTGTGGTCGTGTGTATGTGTGATGTGTGTGCGTGTGTGTGTGAAGTGAGAGCGAATTAGGCAGCGAGGGGGGACTGCATGCAACAGCTAGCAGCAGCGGCAGGCGCCGCAACGTCGCAGCAGCGCCGCGGCAGCAGCGCGCTGCAGCCCAGTGCTACAGCAGCAGCAAGTAGCAGCATACGCAGCATTAGCAACAGAAGTTAGCAGCAAAGGCAGCAACAGCCAGCAGTCTATGTGCACCGCACAGCGAGCGTAGCGTAGCGCAGTAGCGAAAGGGTGAGAGAGGTATATAGATAGATAGATAGATAGATAGATAGATAGATAGATAGATAGATAGATAGATAGATAGACTAGATAGATAGGTAGATATCTAGATAGATAGATAGATGAATAGATACATAGATAGATAGATATCTAGATAGATAGATAGATGAATAGATAGTTAGATATCTAGATAGATAGATAGATAGATAGATAGATAGATAGTTAGATATATCTATCTATATGTATAGATATATATACATATAGCTAGATATATGCATAGATATAGCTAGATATATATATGTATAGGTATAAGGTAAGGGATATGTATATATTTGTGTTTGTGGATAATATATATATATATATATATATATATATATATATATATTATATATTATATATATATATATGAGTATATGTGTTTAGATATATATATATTAGCCTATACATATAGCTAGGTATATATCTATATGCATAGACTAGTTAGCTAGAAGGGTAGTTAGTGAGGGTTTAGAGAGGTATCTCAATACCTTGAGATATCAAGGTATCTCAATACCTTGAGATATCCAAGGTATTAAGTTTCGAGCGGGATTTTTGAACAATTGCCTAGGAATAGGTTAGAATTGGTTTTTATGTATTGGTATATTATTTACGCGTGCTAGCATAGGTTTTAGCGGGTTTAGGCGGGGTGCGTAGCCTAGTCGATGGTATCATATACCGAGGGTATCCCGGTATCTCAAGGAGGCGAGTTTGAGGGTTTATTAGTTTAATGACCTAATTTTGACCTAAAATTTCAAGGGCACCCTAGTTTAACCTAGAGTTGACCGTAGTTGACCCGTTTGACCGCCAAAGTCAACTTTTGACATAGATTTGACCTAGGGTTGACTTTTTAGACCCATAGTTGACTTTTTGACCTAGATTTTACCGGTTTGACCCATTTGACCTAGAACGACCCTAGAAGCCTATTTTTAGTTATTTTAAATCTGTTTAACTCATTAGAAACATGTTTAACCATAATTTTCACAATAGGTCCTTGCGACACCAGTTCGGATCGCTAGTTGCTCAGGACGTCAGGCGAGTACATTCTCTAATAGTTTTTATTATCTGATGATTATTATGATTCAGCTTCTAGTATAGTATCATCTAATTTTCTGGCATGACACGGACTGGTATTTCTGAATATATTTACTTGTGACACGTATATTTTATGTTTCTGGCCTCTTTTTTGGAATCACCTACTGGCATCACCTACAGGCATCACTCATATTTCTGGCTGGACTCATACTTGATTTACGTGTCGAGTCTTGGATTCACTTGTACTAGTCGGGATAGGAAAATACTCGAGTAGACATGTAAAATTTCTAACTGGAATCACCCCCTCTGGTCTAATCTGGAATGATAGCAGCCGCGCACCCAGTGTGCGGTGAGCCGTACTTACCCCTAGCCGTTTATATGTCGAAACAGGTATTTCAAAGACACGAGTTCATTCTTTATAGTCTGGACTCTCTTGCATTTCTTGCTGGTCTCACTTATAGTTTCTGGACTTGACTCATTACATGTATTCATGCTGGACTCACTACACGTTCTTGTGCACAGACTTGATCTTAGTTTAGATTTCTTGTATCTTGTAGTTATTACTATCTTGCTTCTGATATTCATGCATCTTTATCTTTATGCACCAATGATATGTATATTTCCTTGTTTCATACTGTATTTCTTCACCTTGCTACTTGCTACAACTGTTTTATAGTTTTTATCATTTAACTAGAACTGCTGTTAGAGGTGTACTTGCTCCAGTCCTGACTGGACATATTTTTTCCAGAGTATCCGGAGGACTTGGTTTCCGACGTTTTATGGACCTCAGCCTGTCGATGTTGCAGACAGGGACCCTTTAGTTTAGGAGTGATTTCCGGGTTGGTAGCCGGGATCACTAAGACCTCAGTTGCTGTATTTATTAGCCTTGGTACCGGATTTGTCTCCAGTTTTGGATTGAGACCTTGTATTGTATATAAATTTGGATATTGTTGTATTATTATTATTATTGTGGTAATTTTTAGTAGCAGTTGTTTAGACTTTGTAGTTGTTAGTCTTCTGTGTTATCTTATCGTGCTTAGATTCGTGATTGAGTACTTGCGATTATCATTATGATATTGCTCCTCCATTTGGAGTTGAGATTTTGACAGGTTATATATATTAATTGCGTGAGATTGTTAGCTAGATAGTTGACCTAGACAGCGTTCTACCGCCGATGCTGCGGCGTAGGCTGGACGTACCCACGACTCATGCCCGATTTTCCGGGTGGCGGGTCGTGACACCTTGCCATTGTACTGTGATTTACATTTTATATAATGCATGTATTTTATTTCTGTCATTTAGTTCATATATTTTAACTGCTATATAAATCGCGCGTCCAAGAATAACTTGGGTACAATGACAGTGGCGTCATATTTTATCTTTATTATATATTATGCATGTTGACATAGTTTTATGAGACCACCACATGATCATGAGGCATTCTTATATTTCATTTAGTTGTGACACATTTCTTACATGAGTTATGAGTCTCATATAGATCACAGGACTTACGTATTGACTGATTATCAGTACATGTGGGACGTGCGATAGGGAATAGCTGCTGATAGAATTTGTATGCTAGAAGACTTGGCAGTTATTATAGGTATCATCGTGTCATGGATATGACATATTTAGAGCATGGGGTAGAAAGGAAAACAAGTAAGGCATTTAGGATCCTTTGTACTTTCCTTGTGTAACCCGTACGCTCCACCAGAGATGCGCGATCATGTTGACCCCTATATATTACCTGGCGGCCTCTGATGTTCAAAAGATGACATGCTTTATAGGCCCTGATTCTCCGAGAGAATCATGCCAATCCTATTTTAGCCAGATATGTCCACGTGTTGGAAAATTGTTCTCAAAGTGCATTCACATAGGTGGTTAGACGACCCTTTGGATGTTTATTTTTAGTACTTTATTGGCATGCTTCTATGTATCTTATTACGTCCCTCTGAGGACCTGGTCACTTTCAGTTGTAGACAATCATGACTATTCGTAGGAGCGCAGATCAGGACTTGCTACTTATCTTCGAGGAGATCTTTCCTTCGAGCCTCATTGATCAGTAGATGTACTTATTTTATTTCTCTTATATTCTAGTTTGGTAGTGGATTTGTCTCCACCCAACTACTAGTTCTTATCAAGCATCTTATACTTGATTTAGTTATATATAGTTGATTGGTTATTTATTTATATTTGATTTCTGTGGATGAGATTTAGTTATGCCTGTGACTTGTGATAAATATATACCATTTGTGAATTATTGTTCATAATACAGCGTACGTATGTGTTATGGTTTCCATATATTGGAGTCCCCATATACATACGGCTGGCATGTTTATGTATTCCTGGTCCTTCGTATTTTGGGACTGGGGCGTGACACTAAGTATCTCGATTCCTAGAACTACTTGTATTCCATCTGTCCGATCCGTATAGAATTTTAGCATAATGCCTTTATGTGGAGCGGGGCATTACATTTAGGGTGGCACATGGATTCGGCGTCGTATGAGATTATGTCTAAGACAGAGCCTATTTTGTAGATTTTAGCACATAAAGCAGCCTTCATGCGCCTGGATTTGGGTGCCACATGCTTCTTCTTCTGCGTCCCTCGCTGTGGACAATTGGACAGTGCATTAGCCCCCTAAGTTCTTGGCATCGTAGTATTTTCCTCTGCCAGAACTTAGGTGCATAGCACATTTATCCTTAGGAATAATTGTCGCATGGGCAGGGACAGCCTGAGTGGACGAATGAGATAAGTCACGGACATTAGGTACAAGAAGCGTCGGCTCTGCAGTTGGATGAGGCACACTGGCCTTAACGACCCAAGACCTGCGGGTCTTCTTCGGCTTTGCTAGCCTTGGTGAAGGGCTCGCGTTGCCCTCATAAAGTATCTCCTCAAAATCTTCTTTGTCGAAGCGCACAACCAGCAGCATCCTCTGGGTGGAACCCTGTTTTGTCGTATCGGACTGCATCACGATCTTTTCGTCAGTGGAAAAAGAAGTCCCCAACAGAGTCACCATTTTTGTTCCGTTATAAAAATGAGTGTGTTGCTAACTCGGTTTTGCATATTGAAAACAAAAAAAGTACAAAGAGTCCTTAAATAAGACATCTAATTACAATTAAAATTTTAGGGAGTATGACGATGGAGATCAAGTACTGCAGCTGAGTCCTTTACTCCGTTGACGGTCCGATGATGAACGAACTTGCTAGATCTCTGGCCCACTAGCATGAAAGACATCAATTGGGATCATGAGTGTGCTTTTTCTATATCTCGTTGTACGTATCTATGTCCCTCTCTGTGTTTGTATGGGAATGCATCCATGCTATTTATAGCCACCTATGCTGAATGGCTTATGCGAGCATATGCTATGCATGCGTGTCTGGCTGTCGCATGGCCATTCTTAACAGAATGCAGTTGCAACCGCGAGCGTATGTCACGGTTAGGCTACCATATGGCATTAGTTATGATATATTGTTGATGAGATCTCGGCCTGTAACCTGGACCATTTTTACCACTTGTGTGCGTGACTTGGTTAACTCGACATGTGGTCAGTACTAGTTGTCGAGGATCACTTCAGTTATAACAGAAAGTTTTGGTCGCACGGAACCGCATGAAAACTGAACCGCATAGAGGTCGGGTCTTATAGAGGTAGAGCCGCATAGGATCCGGGCATCGAAGAGACCGAGCCACATAGATACGAGGCCGCATGGAGACGAGATCGCAAGCCAGCTTTGTCGTGTATACGTGGCACTACACACCGGACAAGAGTCATTATTATGCTGACGTGACTTTCTGTCGCTTTGTGTGCCGACTTTCCTCAAGACTTTCGAAGCGTTCGGGGTAGTAAATATCATGTTAGAACTTTATGCAAGGCAACTATTTCTCTTATATTCCAGCTTGCCTAATGCACTAGGCCAAACTGAATTGAGTTCTATTCCTGAAGCCTCATAGTTCAGTAGTGACACCCACACACAATTGGACTCTTCTATCCTCTCCCACATCAAGCACAGCTAGAAGACACTATGAACACCAACACAGATAACAGTAGCTATATACCTATCTATATATATATATATATATATATATATATATATATATATATATATATATATCGAGATACACCTATATATATGCATACACTCTCTCATATGCAAATAGATAATACACCAATTTACATATATATATATATCATATGATACTCTAAGGCATAAATAGACACACACACACAACCACTAGTCCAATTCAGAAACATTTGGTGTGCAACACCAAGATACTCTAGGATACATATACACCACACCACCATGATACCAACCCTCAATTCACATGGACACATCCAATAGATCAAATATTGTGTTTGTGTGTCAGTGTGTGTGTGTGTGTGTGTCGTACCTGTGGCAGTGTCAGTGTCAGTGTCAGTGTCAGTATGACTGGGTGTGTATGTGTGTGTGTGTGTGTGTGTCTGCATCTGTGTGTGTGTGTCGTGTGTGTCGTGTGTGTTTGTCAGTGTCTGTGTGCGTGTGTCGTGTCTGTGTGCGTGTGTCGTGTCTGTCAAGTGTATCTTGTGTCAGTGTCTGTCACGACCCGTACCCAGAAATTCGGGCACGAGTGCGTGGGTACGTCCAGCCTACGCCGCAGAATCGGCGGTAGTACGCTGTCTAGGTCAATCCATAATTACTAACTAGCTCATTCACAACAACATAGGCAAGATAATAATGAGAATGAAACTTAAGATTTCAACTGAAAATAAATGTGACAGCAGATTCAAATGTTTTAGTACAGGAATTCAATATTGAAATCGGGGACAAACCCGATAAATAAGATAAGAATATAATGAAAGATAACTACTACTAGCTACTCAGCAGCAGGGGTCTCCTAGGTGGGTTCTGGCTCCTCATAGGTATCATCAGTCCCCTCATAGGGACCATAATAAGTAGGGACAAGATCCTCATCATCGCCTAAATCAACAGATCCAGTCAGGAAAGGAGTAAAGTACACAGTGCACAACAAGGTTAAACTAAATATTTTATGACAATTAAATATTGATATCATGTTGAGAAACAGCATAACAGAACATTATTATCTCAGAGTCAAACTGTAAACAGGAATATGAGAAACAGAACTAGATGAAACAGGAAATGAAACTACAATAGCCAGCAAGAAATATAACATGAACAGAAACTATATGTGTGGACTTGTGTTTGTTTTAGAATACATAGTTGGCATGTAGGGGTTTATAAGGCTAATCCGGCCGTCATGAACGGCTATTAAACAGGGGAAATCGGGATCCGGCTGAGGTACAGTCGTGTACCAACAGCTATTAAACAGGACAAGGGGAAGGGTAAACTACATGCCTTCTAGGTATTCTCCCACCCGACATAAAAAACAAGACAGGAACTACCAATATTCAAGACATGAAATTTAACATTTCTAACACTAGGTGTAAACATCAAGGGTACATGTATGGCAGGGAATTAATTATCACAATATATAAAGATTAACTTGAAGTGCAGGTACTTGCCTGTTGTTTGGATCTGATTAATTTGGTTCTTGGGGGAAAAGTCCAGAGATGAGTCCAAAAGCTGAAATAGATATTACCATCAAGCTCAGAAGATGTCAAATAGCTAGAAATGCCTGTCCTTGGGTCCAATTTGGAGACAAGGGCAAAAACAGCAGTTTCGGGTCAAAACGTGGTCCGCCGGTGGGCCCGCTTTGCACCGAAAAACGTGTCCGGGTCAAAGGTCTCCAAATTCACCAAACTTAGTGTCAACAGGTCAGGAACGCTGATACGAACCCAACGGAACTTCCAGATTTGGATTCCGATGAGCCGAACACAAAATCGCCCGTCGAGCGGGGCCTGTGGGGCCCACGACATGCGATTTCGTCAACGTTCTCAGAATCGAACCAAACTTGACTCACAGGACCAGCGTATCGCTACGAGTCCGATGGCGCAAGTTTTGTCTCGATCTGACGAGTGTATAAGAAGTTAGGGCGAATTGCAGAAAAGACGAATACGGGGCAATGTCCGCGGATACGCGTTGATTCCGGTGTGCACGCACACCCGAATCAGCTTCCATGAAATCTCACACGTCCGTATCGACGACGCGCACGTATCCGTGAAGATCGCACGCGACCAAGTCGTCCCGTTTGGCGGGGCGTACTCAGTTCCGGAGTGAAACAGGGTCTGGTTTTTCCTGTTTTTGGATCGCGGTGTGCGATCACCACAGGACGGGATGCCCCGAACAGTTTGTCCGGACACCGAGAGGGTCATACAGGCTTCGCGTAGAAATTTACAGAATCAAAAATGGAGATACAGGGTGCAAGATACGAGTACCTGAACTGGCTCGAGAAACAGGGATATCTTGTGTCCGTGTCGTGTCCGACACGACACGAGGAATCGGGGAAATTAGGGTTTCGGTTCTGCGGATGGCCGTAGACGGCGGGGGCCGGCCGGAGGGGGGCCGGAGAGGGCCGGGGAAGGTTCGCCGGGGCTGGGCGGAGTCGGTGGACGGCGGCGCGCGGGAAGGAGGGGCGGCCGGAGTCGGCTGCTCGCGTGTCCGGCTGCTGCGGGTCGACCTCGAGCTGCTGGCGGTGTCTGAGACGGCGGAGGAGGAGGAGCAGAGGAGGGTGGCAGCGGCGGGCGGTCGAGGCGAGTGGGTGGTGGCTCGCCGGCTGGGGGGGGTGCCGGAGAAGGAGGCTAGGGTTAGGGTTAGGGTCGGAGTTGGAGGAGGAAGAAGAAGAGGGGGGGGATTTAATAGGGCGGAGGAGGCCGGCCAAGGCGGGGCGAGAGGGGGGGCGTGGCCGCGGAGAGCGGGGCGAGCCGGCCGGAACGGGCGGCGCTGCGCGCGGAGCTCGCCGGAAGAGTTGGGCGGCGTGGGGGCTGGGGGAATCGGTCGTGCGGGTTTTGGGTCGCGGTCGGGCGGGTCTGGCGGATCCGACCCGACCCGCGAGGGGGCTGGGCCGGGCTCGGGCCCAATGGGCCGGGCCGGGCTGCTGGGCTGGAATAATAGAAATAATATAAATAATAATAATAATAAATATAATAGAAATAGTTAATTAAATAATTAATTAATAAAAATGGTTTTTAGGCATTTAAAAATAGGTCTGAGGTCCAGAAAAATTACCCTAAGTCCAGTTTTCCATTTTACACCCAAAAATGTTATTTTCATGATATTTTAATATTATTTATTGCCAATTAAATATCATTTATTAATTAAAAATCTTGATTTTAATTACAGAAAATTCTCAGAAAATTCCAGAAAATTGGGAAAAATCCAAGATTTAATAATTTAAAAATTTAGGGGGTTTACAGTGTCACATAAGAGAGGGAGAGAGAGAGAGAGAGAGAGAGAGAGAGAGAGAGAGAGATTACCTAGAGCTCGAGGAGGAGGAGGGGGATGCCGGAGTAGCCGCAGCCGTGGAGAGCCGGTCGCCGGAGAGGGGGGGCCGGGGGAAATCGAAAAGTTTCAAAAAATTTGACAGATGGGGGAAAAGAAAACTGAGCCCTAATTAACCAAAATTTAGCGACGCTTAGCGACGTCAAATAAAAATGTCGCTAAAATAAAATTTAGCGACGTCAAAGAAGTCGCTAAATACGTTGCTAAATATTTTTGATAGATACGTCGCTAATTACGATGCTAAACGTCGCTAAATCAGATATTTTAGCGACGTTTAGCGACCTTAATTGAACTTATAGCGACTAATCTTTTAAAATCTTAATAAAAGTCGCTAAACGTCGCTAAATGTTCCATTTAGTGACGTCTAGTGACGATTTTTACGAAGTCGCTAATTTAGCGACGTTTTTAATTGGAGTCGCTAAAATACGTCGCTAATCCCGCTTTTTCTAGTAGTGGTCTGGGCCGCATAGATACCTCTTGAGAACTTGGTTCTTTCTGGTTTGGAAATTCACACAAGTTCCTGGGATGCATGCCTATTTATGCGGTCTGACTTCACTTTGTCAAGTTTTAGGCGCATAGCTTCTTGGCGCATAGAGTTTGATTCTTTCATGCTTCTACTGCTACGTATCAAGTAGACTCCAGTCCAACTCTAATATGTATAAGAAGTATTATCTAAATATTATAATAAATATATAGCTATGTCTTAATCCACAAGGACACAAAATATCAACAATGAACTATATCTGCTAAAGTTGGTCGTCCATAACACACAAGCTCGAATAGACTCGAGAAAGAAATAGAGTATACAAAACTAGGCTATAGCAGAAGATGAGTAAACAACAAGAATAAGTAAATATAACTATGAAAGAAATGATATAAGTACCTAGCCCAATACATGTATAAAAAGATGATACACACCAGCAGCTCCAAAAGGACTCCTCGATAGTCTATGCTGCAAACTGGAAAGGGATCAGGTCCTCAGGGGACATAACAAGGTACATATAAACATGCCAGTAGTAAAATAGTATAATAGGTACAAGTATATTTAGAGGGGTAATTCTAAAGTAACCGTCTAAGTGATATGCACTTGAGAACAACAATCATACACTAGGCTACCATAGTGTAAACATGAAGATCTCAATAGACACTTCAGTAACTAATGTAAAACCTACAAGCCCCTATTAAGGAACCTGCAACAACTAATGAAAACTCGAAGCTCTGTAATGAGACAACGATAACATAAGGAAAGTAGCTCAATGCACAGTGTATGCTCTCCCCTTCCATGTGACCTCACATTTCGTGTCCACGACACGCTAGGCCAGGACCTCTAACTAGTATATCGAGTTATAATAAGTAATAATAGTGTAGCATAACAAGTCATGAGTCCTAGCACCAAACACATAATTATGTCGCTATGAAAATATCGAGTACGGAATTTGTCACATGAAATGCCGTGTCAAGAAACCTAAAGTCTGACGTGCAAAATATAAGCACGACTATGTCATCGGGATGACAACTTTAATATCGATACCTGACTCCGCTGACGGACATAGGCACCCGAATCTAACTCGGATGCTAAGTATCGTCTAACGGTCCTAAGGTAATAATATTATACACAAGAACTAAATATAATAATATAATATATAACAAACGAAAACTGTAATACGTCATGGCAAGATACACTTGCCTATTTTTGGTTGCTGCAAAGAAGTTTGTCCAACGTCCACGTTTGAATATCAAGAACTTGTTGATGATGTTTGTATAATGATTTCCTAATTAACATCATGTAAATAGTGTTCGAGTCATTTTAATTTTAATTTATTCTTTAGGGTATTTGGATCCGCTGCTTCAACAATTCTTGATATTCGAACGTGGACGTTGGACAAACTTCTTTGCAGCAACCAAAAATAGGGTGTAACTATTTGCAAGTTTAGTTCGAATATCAAGAACTAAGTTCAAAGAAGTTTGTCCAACGTCCACGTTCGAATATCAAGAACTTGTTGATGATATTTGTATGATAATTTCCTAATTAACATCATGTAAATAGTGTTCTATTCATTTTAATTTTAATTTATTCTTTAGGGTATTTGGATCCGCATCATCAACTAATTGTAATATCATTGAACTCAACTTGCAAATAGTTACGTCCTATGCTTCGCATAAACACATCATGGGAGTCATATATATATATATATATATATATATATATATATATATATATATATATATATAATTCAAAGGTTTCGTGCGATACACCACTACCTTTATTACCAGCACCAGCAGTAGAGACGGTAGCTTCATAAGTAGATGCTCTAGCAGATGTTCCCGATCTTAAATTTCATTTCCAGTAAGGAACGACCTAAAACCGTGCCGACTTCCACTAGCATGATAGATCAGTAAAACCGGAAAAAATGACTAATCAAGCATACCCTTAGCTGGTTTGAATGATTGAGAATGTGTTGAACAAGTGATAAGGCTTATATCGAATAGGAATTCAAGGTAATGGAATCAATATCTTGGTCGAGAAAACTTGATGGATCGTACGTGCGATTTTGAATTGAATCAAACGGATTAAAACTTGAGTAGGATATCGCTCGATAGAAGTTAGCTTGAGTATGGATATTGTGGTTTCAAGTTAATAGACTTGATATGGTTTCGATAGTTGGAAGATATCACAGATTGATACAAGTAAAGGAATATTGTGGTTCGATGATTGAGGTCAGCGGTAACGAATTTGATCTTTAATTTAGACGAACAATCTTGAATCTAGTTCAAAGGATAACAATCGACAATCAGGCCTGGCTGAGAACAATTATCCCGCAGGAGCACTGGCGTAGTGATTTTATGTCCAGCGGGGATGATCGAAGTCGCAAGAACATGTCTGATGATTATTCAGATGAACTCGATGAAATAGAATATAAAGAAGGTGGATAGACTTTAGCTTGAGAATTTGAACTTAGTTGTTTGAGGAATGCTAGAAGTAGACTACAGATTGATCGAACGGTAATATTAAAGTTGGACGATTTGACTAGACGAATTATGATCATGGCATGAACGATTATTAGATGAACCTGACTTGGTGGATTAATATATAACTTAGATAAAATAAAGTGTAACGGTAAGATATCTTGATCATTTCGATGATAACTATAATATTAATATTCTTGTCTTGTGTGAGCACCACTCATTGATCGCACATGCATCATGCCCGGATTTGGATGATTATCCCGCAGGAGCATTAGCATGGTGATCTCACGTCCAACGAGGATGATCAAACTTGTGGAAGACCGAAGCATGACAATTGAATGACCGTCTTGACTTGTGGTTCGATATAATAAGACGAGTTTGCGAATACAAGTGAATCAGAAGTATTTTGAGGATGAGTTAGTCTAGAACATGAAGTAAAACAAACTTGATGGTTTCGTGAACGGATACATGAATCATGCTGGACGACTTAGAGTTATGATTGAGATCAAAGATTTAGAATGGAATCGTGACTTGATGGTCTAGACTTAGAAAATAATGGATAGGTGGATTCTATCAAACATGTTTGAGGAGATAGACTATGGGAATTGCTAGGTTTGACGTGCGATATGGTATATCATGGATTTGGCTAAACTAACGTGTCTTAGGGAAGACTTTATTGAAATGGACTTGCACCTTATATAAGCGAACGTGTTGATGTAAGTAGGATGATCTGTGCTCGATGTTTAAAAATCTGAGTGAAGTGATCTTGGGTAGAATACCATGTAAGAATGAACAATAATTTGACCTTAGAAATTGGGATGAGCGTCACGCCCAAGAACCAGAATACTAGAGAGCAGGGGCAGACAAAGCCAACTATGTATACCAGAGTAATCTATACCCCAAGATACGATCACGGCTGTCTAGACATGTGAGGGTTTACTCTACAATCCATCAGGCAATCCTAGGTCAAGAATTCTAGGTGTCTCAATCTCAAGCAAGAAATAAGTTACAAGATGTATGATCACCAAACATATAATAGTGAGGCATTCCAAACTATACATACACAGATGATCATGAAGCTAGTTACAAAATGAAGAACTAGCAATAGTACAATGTTACATGATCAACTTTAGCTATAGTCTAGAATATGCTTTACAATGTAGGCCCGTAGGATAGAATGTCAAGTTCCAAAATATAAGCTAAACACGTGCTTGGTGGCATAAATGCCTCAAAAGAATAATGTACAAGATCAAGTGGGTGAGGAAGAAGAAACCCACTCATGTCCTCGGGTGCTCCTGGTGTTCACCATCTTGAGACAAAAAATACGGGAGATCTTGCGGCCCTGCTCCGAAATCTAGCCATACAAAATCAGTGGGGTCAGACCCCAAAATAGCAAGTACCACAAGGGAGCCAATCTTAGGAACTAAAACCAGCATGCAGACAAATCAATAAAAAATAGTACAAGAAATATTTAAATAAGTACGGTAGGTAAAAAGAATAGTTAAACATAATCTAGAGTATTAAGCAGGGATATCTGGAGTCAGGCTTTAATTACTATTATCAGGATCAGTTGTTAAAAATAAATTAGGATGGAACTAGACTAGACTGGAAATCAAGCAATCACGGTCAATCATGTCCTACGGCTTGCTATCATTAACTAAGTAGGGTTATTACAGTCCTAGTTACTAACATATGCAGTTTGAGATTCCATACAACCACATGCCCTGCAGACTATCTGGATCATCCAGACGTAATGGATACATAATATAATTAACAAATATAGATATTTTTACTTGTAATGCAACACTCGACGGTGTGCTGAAAGTGTGCCCCTCACGACGGAGACTCCAAATCCATCAGGTGATGCTAGGATGTCGGGATTGCATGTAGCCAAGAAATTTCTCTAGATGCTTCTAATTCATTTATGCTAGTTGTTATCCTGGACAAGTTATCAAGAATTTCTGACCGTGGCGCTCAAGAATTTGCCTTAGACATGATGCAGGACAGGACATGACAGTAGCTTGACAAGTACATTCAGGACGGGAACAAGCGAATCAACTACGGGAATTATCTTAGCAGTTCAAGCATTTCAGTTCAAGAAATTCTAGCATGTCAGGAGTTTACTTTGTCGAGCCACTATCAGGAATATCAGCACAGTATCAGGATTATCAGTTCCATGTCAAGATTCAGGAGTTCATTCATGATGTACAATCACTAGATCATGTCAGAAAATCAAGATCAATATCAAGAATATCATATTCAAAAAATAACCAAGATTAACTAAAATAATGGGATAAAAGAGAATCAAAAAATTATCAAGAGTTAAGCATATTAAAGAGAATATGGGCATACAAGCGCATAAATTAACAATTCAGAGTTGGCTCATAAAATCAGGCAAAAAAATAACATCCGCGCACAATGGGTCAAAAACCACTATTTGGGCACAAATGGCTAAAACGGGTATTGGCGCACAAATGGCCAAAAATAGTTTTGGCGCACAAATCACTAGTTTAGGTAGTTCTGGCGCACTTTGATACAAAAGTGCTCCAAGCAAAAGGTGGCGCATAATCATACTAAAGTGCACTTCTAGGATCTTGGCGCACAATGATAGAAGTGCGCGAGCTAGGAGCTTGGCGCAAAAATCTATCATTGGCGCATAAATCAAAGTCCCCAAGCTATGAGCTTGTCGCACTTTCATCAAGTATGCCAGTAGAAATGTTTGGCACGCAAACAAGTGTAGGAATATCTACTAAAAGACAAAACACAAGTCTCAAAGCATGGCATAACAGTCGAGACAACACTGCAATCGAGAACACAATTCTCAAGAATGGTCAGAAGTTATTGCTTAGTCATTAAGTAATTTACGAAGGGCTATAAAGTGCGTCGTCTCTGGAGAATGCAACATAGTGCGCCAACACAACAAAGTGCACCATTCTCCAGAAGCAACAAAGTGCGCCGATAAGAAAATTTTACCAAAGTGCATCAACTCTGCAATATCTGCAAAGTGCACCCACTTGGCTATTTAAGTGGCGTATATTCTTGATGACTTGTAGACCCATCTAAAAGTGCGCCAAGTAGGATTGGCGTACTTTTGAAGGAATTGTCATAGTACAAAACGTACGTAGGAGTAGAGAAGTGCATCCAGAGTACTCAACGTATCTTGGCGCACTTTCTAAGAAATTTATGAAACACACACAAGTGCGCTTACTGGAACTTCATTTATGCGACAAGGGTTCACTGTGTACTTTTTGTATACATTCTCAGGCTAAATTTGTATTCTCTAACTTGCTGTTCTCGGACTCCATGAGAAACAATACAAGGAAATCAAAATCATCATGAAGACAAGTTCTAAGTATTAAGCAAATAAAATATATCAAGTAATTAAACAAGTTATACTAAGAATCAAAATAAGATCCATGGTTGTTCCTTCGGTTGACAAGATATACTTGCCTACGGTCAAGTTCTAGCCTAATACTACCCAGGTTACTCACGGCCAAGGCCAAGCTCGGCTGCTGCTCTCTGCTGGAAAAGAAATGAAGAAGGAAAGAGAAATAAAAGGAAAGAAAAGTGAAGAAAAGAGAATAAAATTGCTTATATAGCCAAGGGAATGATTATAATTCATTGGATCATAATCTATGCCTCTCACCCGGGTTCATCACAGCCACCCACCAAGAAAACCAAGGGACCAATAGTCCAAAGCATGCAACTAAAGAAAACTTACAAAAACAACTTAAACAATGCATGAATGGCATAAAGCATAATATAAGTAATTAAACAATAAGTAAGCTATACATGTATAATATGCGTATATTAGGTACGTATACTAGAACAGTGAGATGAGTCTCATAGTAAGCATCGTGTAATAAATTTGTACGATAATTCGTGAGCATGAACTGTACCTATGATCTTATGAGCCGACCTAGTGTGGAAAAACCATAGTACTGGTACAATAAGACTTAGAGTTAGGCTTGGAACGGTAAGTGTGTGCTATGTTTGACACGAACGGAATGGCTGATAGGACTTGGACGCTAGTCGGTAGATTGGATAAATTGTGTTTGAAGGTAGTGCAAATATTTTGTTTTGAGTTGGACTTAGATTAACATAAATTTTGATTGAGCCTGCTAAGAGGTAACGTCGTGGTTTTGTAACACAAAATACTTGGAAACGAAATCATATTTCTCGAAGAAATTACTCACTAGTAGCTTATCCGACTTTGCTATCACTAAGTTTGGTTAAAATACATATATTTTGGGGGACGTCTTGAATATGTGTACGATCCAGACTCAGTGATATGCTGAACTCAAATGCAGCTGTAGGTGAAGATGTTCAGATGCACATGGACGAGTATAGCGATTTGGATAAGTTGACCGTAGCCTAAGACCTTCGTGTGCGGTGGATTATAACGTACCCCGCATTAAGCGATATAAGTTCTACGCTAGGGCGCAGTAAAGATCGAGTCAGAGCTAAGATCGAATGATAAAGTCATTCAATGAGACAGACCCAACACACACGCGACACGAAATAAAAAAAATGAGTAGGAAGTTGTGTTTGAACGGGTCTAGTGATACAGAGTGATATGCTTGAGATAGATTCGATAATGTGCGATAGAACGGTTTGCGCTCAGGAAGTCTTGAGGACGAGAATTATTCTAAGTGGTGTATAATGTAACGACCCACTCCACGTTAAAACGGAGAGCCGATTCAAACGGCGAAAGTGGGATGACCCGACCTGCCTTGCTCGACGAGAAGACTCGCTTGAGGCAAAGGATTCAACTTGGCCCTTCAGGAGTTCAGACTTAGACTTTCAATGGCACGCTAGGAGTATCACTCGACCGATACGATTCATCGCTAAGGTGGGTGGCTACGATGAACTTATCTTTGCTTAGCATGCACACTTAAAATACAGATGATACGTGCTAGTCGTTAGGCGAATCACCTCTTGAATGCTAATAAAGAATATAATACACCTAGCTAAGAAAATAATCTCATCTTGTATTGCTTATCTAGAACATAAAAAAAGAAGTAACTTGATAGATTTTCTTATGCGCCGCTCTACATGCCTCTTCACGGTTTATCTCCTTGCACTAACCTTTTAGACTCGTGTTAGTATAAAGGCTCATATTTCAACACTGTTTCAATGCTTATATGCTAACTAGTACTCGCTCGTCTCGTTTCAATGCTCGTCACGTAAGTTCATGCCACAACCAAGTAACACTATACATGTCTTGCATTCATCTAGTTAGCCGAAAGACTATTGAATACTCATTCCGTGTAAGTATGAACCTGAAAGTATTCGGGGTCGTTAGGTCGCCAAGGCAGTTTTTGAACTAGGGGATTGCATCATGTCAAGTAAAGCAAGAATCACAGCTCGTGGAGCAATACTCGTTCAGGACAAGAATCAGACGAATTTGGGAGCCAACAAGTGTAAACAAGAATCAAGATTTAACATGTCGTGTCGTGAATATGAAGACCCAAGACTTGCATCGTCGCAGACAACTTGTGCATGAGGTATTCATGTTCAGGTTCCTACGGACGGTCGCCGGAGCACCGGGGCCGATCCAATCCTGACGAAACTTCACGATAGTCTCATGTACAGGACGGGATGGCATATAACGCTTCATATTCCTCGCGTTGTACATCATTCTCGTCCATGACTATAACTCATGGCGATGCCAGCGATAACTGTTCATATAGATTAAGTCATCCTCGCTTAGTGATAATCCGCGTGCGAGTCATTGCATCACACCTAGTAATATGGAATACCTGAACGAATATGTGTATAAGACATATGTATATATTTGAACATATTTGAACAACGGAGTATCACACCTGAGTCAGAAACATGCTCGTAACACTTGTATTTGCTATGTGATTCTCTTGATTTCATTATATATATTCGTTCTTGGTTAACTTGATTTATACTTGGACATGGGAGGATAAATGGTAAGTTGGTAAGTCTCGCGATGTTACTCTAATATAGTACGACGCACTGCCACACGAGTTAGGCTTTGTATTATGCCATAAAACTAATCCTGAGGCGAGACTAGTAAGATAACATAATAGCTGGCGCATGAAACTAGAGCGGACGAGAAGCCTTCCCACTAGTGCATTCAATATACTGATAACCTACTAGATTGTGTGCAGTGTGCGAAAGAACATCCTTCGGTACAGAGTGTCCTCTCGTGTGCGCTAAGGCGAGTAGTTCGCTCTGGAGCCTTGGAGTGTTGCGCCCGGAGCTGAAGCACATATACAGGACATAATGTTGGAACATCGTCTATGTATCATTCCATATTGTAAGCCGCTTGGCACGCCTTTTTTGCTTCGGGAGAAGAGAGCTTGAGCGACTTGTAATCTCGGCCTAGCACCATTTGTAATACTTATTCAATATCAATAAAGTCCTTATTTTACTTTCATACTTGTGTTATTCAATGCTTCCGCTATGACGACTTTGTGAACTTGTTACCAATCGCTCGTTCGGTTCTTATTTTGCTGCATTCGGACTATCTATGAGACTATGTGGCTTAGCTATTTTATCACCTATTCGGATCATGGACTTGTGTGGGTGCAGTTTGTGCTCGTGCGGCATCACGTCCTGATGGGCACGATTGTCCTTAGGGAGTACTAGCACGGTGATTCGCGTTATGCGGGGACGGCCGATCCTGCAGGAGATTGGGACGTATATATATATATATATATATATATATATATATATATATATATATATATATATATAACTTCTCATGAACGAAGATTGGAACTTATCCACGACTAGTACATCAACCAAACAATTTTTAGAGCCTCTAAACCATGCATCTAATCATTAAAAATAATTTTAAAATATCATATTAAAATTTGGAAATTTATTATAAATTACAAAAAAACTCGAAACTAAAATCTATTTCTAGATCTAAAACCTATGCATAAACTAGGCTATTAACAAGCTTCGATTCGTAGGCTTTGCACAAGATTATTAGGATTAGAATGTCATGGAGATGTACTTTAAACTCTTTACATCATTGATACTCAAAATATTAATCATGAAATAAAGATAGAGGATTGAAAGTGAAAGAGAGCAATACCTAGTTTGATTACGGTGGGTATTCACGACGCGTTTTCGATCTCTAGGAGATTCAGATGACTTCCAAACCACTTGGGGCTCGAAGGGGGATGTCTTAGCCTTGAGGGGGAGATTTTTTTAGCCTCAGGAGGGGCTTCATAGCAGGCCTCATGCACAGCAGCACAGCAGGTGGCAAGCTTGGGTGCTCTTGGCCGGCCTTGGGGTGTTGTCGGGTTCAGGGGCTTCTGGGGAAGAAAATATGAGAAAGGAAGATAAAGAAGTTGGAGAAGCAGGTGAGGAGAAGATGAGGAGGGGGGAGGTGTTGTTCACATTGGAAGGAGGGAGAGGGGTCGGCTTCTAGGATTTTAGAGGAGTTATATATAGATAATTGATAAAAATTTATGCTTACATGGAGAGAGAGATTTGTTAGATATTTAAATCCTACAGCTAGGATTAATGAGGGATTAAAATGGCATATAAGGGCTGCCATATAAGCATAGGGGTCTACTATTTAAATTATATATGATTTAAATGGATTACAAAGATGGAAAGTACATAGGATTATATAGTAAATTGGAAAATTGCTGAATTTAAATTTTATGAGAGTGAATAATGAGATTTTGTGTGTGAAAATAGGTGTTTGATGTGTTGTAGAGTGGGGGATGGGTGTGGAGCATTGTGCATGAGTCATAGAAGTTGGTTCAAGGGTTCGGGTTAGGTGTTTGGGCTTTGTTGAGGGTAGTTTAGTTCTAGGTGCCTAATACGACAATATATGGTGATTAATAATGTGTAGGGAGCATGCAGGAGTTCAAATAAATGGAAACAAGTGTCATGTGTGTAGCAGGTCCAGTTAGGCTAATGAATATTAAATTTTTCGGAAGCATTGTATCAATGTTGAGTATTAAAATCATCCGCAACGGCAAAGGGTATAAGTGTCATTTTTGCATAAAATGCATCGCGAAAGTTGTGCGACTAAAATGAAGCATGAGAAGGTAAGTTTGTGAGTGAAAGTCATGACATGAGCGTAATTTGGCTCGACTAGGTCAAGGATGCAAGGTTTGTTGGAAGGAGAATGCTAGTGTAGTGCTTAAGATATTAAAGTCATGGTGAAGAGCTACAAAAAATCTAAGAGATAATTTAATTGCTTGCAAATAAACCTAATTAATACGAAATTAATCCAAAAAACTCTAAAATCCCAAGAATAACCCTACATTAAATCCAGAGGGCTTACAAAGTAAGCAACTAGTCTGAATTCGAGTACTAAGAAGACACAATATAGAAAATAAATAGATCCACAACAATAATCTAACTGAGATGGTGAAGACAAATCCACTACTAAAAGGAAACTGATAATAAGCAGAAAATAAGATAACTAGATAGATTCTCTGAAGTAAAATGACTGAATCCAAGGTGGAGCTATCCCAAATCAGATGAACTCGCTTAGTAGAATCTTCTCGTCCTCAAAAAATATGCCAGGCCCTGGTCCATACTCCTCTGGGTATATCTGTTCACTAAAGTCTGGAAGGAAACCAAGTTGTCAGAGGGACGCAATAAGATACATAGAATCATACCATAATAACTAAATAATAATAACCATCAACAAATGATAACACTATGCTAACCAACTAAGTGAATGTAATATGGTGACAACATTCACAGGCATATGCAGGTAGCTAAATAGGTAATTAGAATACTTCCCATCGGGAACTAGAGGCCAATACATATATTACATCCAGTCATTTATATACCATGTATAGGGTTCATCGAATGCCAGATGTCATCTGGTCAAGGGTTCATCACTCTCATAGATCGTCTAGTCTATGGTTCAGAAGGAAAAGTTTATACTGACCCAAACGTCTAGTAACTATCCTTCTTACCGAATGAAAGTTTACAAGCAATTCAACAAATCACTAAAGAATATGCAATCTGAATATGAATCCATCATAATCCATAACTCTAATAGCATACCTCATAGAAAATCTCAACTTCTAACTAATACATGTCTCGCTCGTATCAACCATAGATAGAATATGGGAGCACGTGTCCTATCATGCATAACATTCTCGTATCATAAACCTACTTAAGTTTTCAAGGTCTCATAAGATATCATAATACATTGTCACAACATCGGGTTAGTCCAACAATTCACTGTCTGAATCGAACCCTAACGATTGTCGTCTGTCGCACCCGAGCCATACTCGGACACCATGTAATCGATATAACAGTAAGCTAACAATCAAAATTTATATAAATAATGGTTTAAAATCATTCAAATTATAAAGGCAAGGTATCTTACCTGATAAACGGTTAGTCAAGAGTCTATGTACGGACACGAACGTGTCGGATACAGAATGACACAAAAATCAAATCAGAGAAGAAGATGTGGGATGCCTAGATAAATATCTCCATGAGTCCCGGATGATGTCAACCATGAAGAATGGTTGCCAAAAAAGTCAAGTTCTGACACCGGGGAGAAATTTATCATTGTAGGGTTAGGCATGGTCCATAGTGGACCCACATAGTACCAAAAAAGGATCCAAATTAGCAGATGTTCAAAAATGAAAATTATATATAAAATATAAAATCAACATACTTCCTATCGAAAACTAGAAGCTAGTACATATACTACATCCAGTTATTTGCGTAGCGATCATAGTGTTCATCGAACGCCAAATGCCATCTACTCAAGGGGTCATCACTCTCGTAGATCCTCTAGTCTACGGTCCATAAGGTAAAGTGTATAGTAACACATACGTCTATTAAATATCCTTCCGGTCCAAAGATAGTGTATTATCGAGTTAACAAATCGTCTAGGAACATGCAATTTGAATAAAAATCCATCATAATCCATAATACCAATTTCATACCTCATAGAAAATCTCAACTTCTAATGGATACATGTCTTGCTCGTATTAATCATAGATAGGATACAAAAGTGTGTGTCCTTTCATGCATAACATAATTTTATCATAAACCTACATAGGTTTATAAGGTCTCATAAGATACCATATTACCTTATTATAACATCAGGTTAGTCCAATAATCCACTAAGTCTGAATCGAACCCTACCGACATCTATCGTCAGTCGCACCCGAACCACACTCGGACGCCAGGTAATCGATATCACACTAAGCTAACATCATAATTTATATAACTAATAGTTCAAAATAATTCAAGTTATAAAGGCAAGGTATATTTCCTAGTAGACGGTTGGTGAAGAGTCATCATACTGACATGAATGTATCGGATACAGAATAGCACAAAAATCAAATCGGAGAAAAAGATGACGTATGTCGAAATAAATATCTCCATGAGTCCCGGATGATGACAACCATAAAGAATGACTACAAAAAAATTTATTTCTGACATTGAGAAAAATTTATCATTTTAGGGTCAGACGGGGTCCGTAGTGGGCCCCGTAGGGTACCGAAAAGGAGCCAAATTAGCATATGTTCAAAAATGATAAATTATATATAAAATTGGGCTAGAAAGACAATGAGCACTCAATGGTTCTCTCGGAAATGACATCAGATGCACAGATTGCAAATGCGCGCTCCTGTGACAAATCACGGGCTTGCGAGGCGATCTGGTTGATGATCTTCGAATCCGACAAAACTTACATTACATGGCAAGTTCAACATTGTGTATCCAATAACTCCTCGGAATACGATGAGCGGTTTAAAAATGCATGCAGTTTTTTAAAAAGTTCCAACATAGTAAAATTCGATGGATACAGGCTAATTTTGTCATGCACAATCAACGAATCCAGATCGATTGATTCTTACACATCGGGAATGACCATACACGCCTTTTGCTGCAAGTGGTTTCACTAGGAATCATTTCAACCAAAGGGGTGACACCAGTATAAAAGTTTTTAAAAAAAATAAACTATAGGTTTTCTCCAATTTGGAGGTAATATTTCATCAAACAAATGTTGGAATGTTCTAATAAAATTTAAAGAGAAGGAAGGTGGTCATACCACCTATAGAGGCATGTAATCAGATCGAAGAATGGAGGTCTGAGCATGGAGGGATGCACTCGAATTTGGACTATGATGAACTAGAAGGGGGGAGTCCAATTGTCGTAATGGCCGTCCCTTCGGAGTCTCGACGCCTGTTGGTTAGCTTGAGTCTATGTCGTCGCTGGATCATCGCTGAGGGGAGGTTACGGTCACGGTCACGGTCACGGTCACGGTCACGAGGTAGCACGATAAACCTACTTGGCCAAGGCTGTAATGCCCCGTTCCCCCTATTCGGGGAGCGCGGCCAAGGAATACTTACGACCGTCCGAACGGGACAGATTGAATTAAGATCCTTTCCTCGTTATGGATTGGTTTCTTCGGAATCAGGTCCCATATACGACGGACTGTGCCTCGAGGATGGACTCGGCGGCAGAGTCGAGAGGGGCCTTTCCGTTGCGTTGGTTTCTTGTCCGTTTTCGTGCCGCTTGGATGCTTTCTTGTTGGTTTTATGACTTGCGTTTTCTTGAACGGTTTCAATGGATTTCATTGCTTTCGTTCTTAGGATTTCGCATTTCGTATCGACCCTTGGAGACCGAAGCAGGAGGTATTGATCATCCGTTGGTGCGTGCAGGTGATCGTGTAGACGACGCGCGAGCGGAGTCTTAGGGACCTCTCCTTCTTCTTCCTATTCAACAAACTTGTGAGTGGCTCTATTTCGATAAGCACCTTCTTTCCAAGGGCTCCGTTCATAATAAAACTGACTCAGTTGGGCATTCAATCAAACGATACCAATTAAGTAACAAGTTGGATAACAAGATAAGATAAGAAGTAGGCTTGGAACACCCATTGCTTGTCATACAAACCTTGCATAAATTTATTGATGCATGCATGTTCGTTGGGTGTTTAATGGGTTGGTATCTATTGATAGTTCAAAGTGTTCTTCTATAAACTGCTGCATGTTATTTCATATAACTGTTGGTTGATTATGATAGTACAGTAAAGCAGTTTCATACATGATGTTCTTTAAATGGCTAGTAAGAAAATCTATGAGGTAGAGTCATAGAAATGGTCATGGGAATTCTTGTGCACAAGGGATCCAGGTTCCTGCGAGCGGTTCCGGGGCACCGGGCCGTCTCGACCCGGGCGGAATCTACTTTCTTAGTCCTGGGAGCGGGGAATTGTAGCGGGGCTAGCTACCCGCGCTGCAAGCGTCGCCGCCAGCCCAGACTAAACCCATGATGGCTCCTAAACATCAAGAGAAAGATGTTGTGTATATTTAAACTGTGCAGACTAACTATGTCTTCGTGACAGGGAAGGCTATGGTAAGTTGTACAGGTGGTTCAGACGAGACAGGTAAAGTCACCGAACGGTGGCATGGGAAGTTATGTTATTTTGTTCTTGCATACCTGCTAAATGAAATCTGATCTAGGCAAGAATAGAAACCCACCTAAGCAAATAATTGTAGCATACTCATTAGATCATATCTTATGAGCTTGGTAAAGTTGAGCAGCTAGCCCTCACCAGTACTTTTCAAAGTACTGACCCTCGTTGTAGCAGGTTCCCCGGCGCAAGGCGACGCGGCGAGGAACTGAAGCTCACTCCGAACTTTTGGGATCCTTGGCGGTACGTGGCCAAGACTTTTGGAGGCTCAAGCTAGGAGCCTTTCACTCTCTCTGTTGCTGAATATCGCTAAGGCGATGGTGCTTACTCGCACCCAAGGTGGATTTTGTGTTTTGAATCTATGTAAAGGGACATAATGTATGGATCGGCTATCTCATTTTGCGTCCAAGTCTGTAAGCCCGTGGGCATTTTATACTTTTGAGTCAAGCAATGTAAAAAGATGTTCATTATGAATAAAAGAGAAACTTTTCTATGCCTCAACCTTGTGTTATCTTATATGTCCACTCTGTTGCATTGTTCTAAAGAATATCCTTATGCCTAAGGCCTTGTGCACGCGCGCCCTACGCGTGCACGGCATCACGCCCGGGGGACGATTATCGAATAGCCGAAATCGGGGCGTGACATATTGGTATCAGAGCATGCTTCAGATCCTTTGATCTCACAAGAAAGTTTCTAAAGAGGACCTTGTTCCTTTCGAGTAGACCCTTGAAATCGCTTGGCCAAAATGAGATACGTTCCATACAGTGAGTCCATAATATACCTTGAGACTAATACAAGTTACTTTCCTTTCAAGGAACGACTTCCGAGCCGGGTGCACAAGCGCAGATGGTGGCGCAAGTGCAAGCGAGTAGTTCGGGCACCTCGGGCAGCTCTGGGAGTCCAGCTGCCGCACCCTCTGCCGATCCGTTCGAGCGAATGATGCGTTTGATGGAGACGCAGCAGAAATAAGCTGAACTACGGCAGAGTCAGTTTGAGTCGCGGATTGAAGCCCAATTCGTGGCGCAGCGACTTCAGGCAGATACACAGCAGAAGCAGATGAATAGCCTGCAAACAATGGTGACGAATATGGTCGCCAACAATCATTCTGCATCCGCCCCCGCAACCGTGCCTATAGTTGCTGAAGCCACCGGACCGCAGAATTCTCAGGGTACCTTACCCTCAGGCGAGAACGGGTCAATCGTCTCAATATCAGAATTCAAGAAGATGTGCCGTGCTACGTTTAAAGGCACCGAGGACCCTTCCTTAGCGATGGACTGGCTGGTCGAGTTGGAGGACCACTTCGAAGCGCTGTGCCTAGACGAGACCAAGAAGGTAGCGTGTGCTCAGCTTCAGCTCCGACAAAATGCACATGATTGGTGGGATGTGCACAAGCAAGCTATTTTGAGTGAAGGTGGCACAACGGCTATCTCCTGGTCCGTGTTTCGCAAAGCCTTCGTGGAGGAATACCTTCCACCCGCCGTCCGTCGCGAAAAAGAAGACGAGTTTGCCCTACTGAAGCAGGGGGACATGACGGTACGTCAATACGCTTCAGAGTTCAACCGACTTGCAAAGTTTGCCAAGTCTCAGCTCGCCGATGCTGAAAGTCGTGCCAGAAAGTTTGAGCTCGGACTACGACCTTCTATCCGTGCTCACGTCGTAGTGACTCAATATCGTACCATGCGGGAGTCCCTGAATCATGCACTGTCCCTAGAGTCGCAGTATCCTCCAGTTAGCACCGGCGCTGTGCAAAATCACAATCACAAGCGTCCTGCCAACACAGGAGGAAACAACGCGCATAAGCGCCACAATAATAACGGCGGCTCCCAAGACTCGAATCAGGGAAAGAAGCAAGGACAAAAGTGTGCTTACTGCCGCAAGCCAGGACACCACGTCAGCGAATGTCGCGCGAGCAAGGGAGGATGTTTCAGTTGTGGCAAGATGGGCCACATTGCTCGTAATTGTCCAACCCGTTCCAACGATCCATCTTCACACCGTCCGCAGCAGAATAATGACTCAGCTCAGGGTCAGGGGCAAACTCAACGAGCAAACCAGGTACCGCAAAACGCTCAGGGCCGAGTCTATGCCTTGACTCGGGACGAGGCACTCGCGTCGAACACGACGGTGTCAGGTATATTACTTTTTAATAATGTACCTGCTCGAGTATTGTTTGATTCTGGTGCAACACATAGCTTTATTTCGGCGGATTTTGCCGCCGAACACACATTCCCTATGACACCGCTAGGCTTAAACCTAAGTGTTAGCACTCCTTCGGGAGTAGATCTATCGGCTCGCTTAGTCTGTCGTGAAGGTAACATTTGCATCGGGGGACGGAGATTGTCATTAGATGCGATAGTTCTAGACATAAGGGACTACGATCTTATTCTGGGGATGGATTGGCTCGGCGCTTGTTCAGCTACAATCGACTGTGCGAAAAAGGAAGTCGTGTTTCGTTTGCCCGGCGAGACCGAGTTTTGCTTCACGTGCAGTCCTGAGTTGAAAGCGTCAAATACCTGCATGGTGATCTCAGCAATGTCTGCTCGACGGATGATTCACTCCGGCTACGAAGGGTACTTAGCGTCCGTTCGAGACACTCGGCAAGATTGCGCAAACGTTGAGTCTATCCCCGTTGTGGCGGATTTTCCTGATGTGTTCCCCGACGAGTTGCCAGGCATGCCGCCCGATCGAGAGACAGAGTTTACTATAGACACGTTCCCAGAAACTCGACCAATTTCCAAGACACCGTATCGAATGGCCCCGGCAGAATTGAAGGAGCTTAAAGTACAGTTACAAGACTTGCTAGATAAAGGATACATTCGGCCTAGTGTATCTCCGTGGGGTGCCCCAGTACTATTCGTGAAGAAAAAGGATGGCTCGTTGCGGCTCTGCATCGACTATCGAGAATTGAATAAAGCAACCATTCGTAACCAGTATCCTCTTCCAAGAATAGATGATCTTTTCGATCAGTTGCAAGCTGCCACAGTATTCTCTAAAATCGACCTCCGTTCGGGCTATCACCAACTAAAGATCAAGCCAGACGATGTGCCAAAGTCAGCTTTCCGAACTCGCTATGGCCATTATGAGTTCCTGGTGATGCCGTTCGGACTAACCAATGCCCCCGCTGCCTTTATGAGTTTAATGAACCTTGTGTTCCGGCCCTACCTCGATAAGTTTGTAGTAGTATTCATCGATGACATCTTGGTGTATTCGAAAAGTGAGGAAGAACATGCAGAGCACTTGCGGACCGTGCTACAAACTCTTCGGGACAACCAGCTATATGCTAAGCTGAGTAAGTGTGAATTCTGGCTAAGTAGTGTATCTTTCCTCGGGCACATCATTTCTGCGGGAGGCATCTCAGTCGATCCGAAGAAGGTGGAGGCCATTGTCGAGTGGAAGCGACCTGCATCCGTTAGCGAGATTCGAAGCTTCCTCGGGCTAGCGGGCTACTACAGACGGTTCGTGAAGGATTTTTCCAAACTTGCATTACCTCTGACTCGCCTCACACAAAAGGGAATCGCGTTTGAGTGGTCCGCCGACTGCGAAGCTTCGTTTAAAGAGTTAAAGCATCGCCTCACCTCTGCCCCGTTACTTGCATTACCAGACGAGATCTCGGGATTCCAAATATTTAGCGACGCGTCCGGACAAGGCTTGGGGTGTGTACTTATGCAGCGAGATCGGGTGATAGCCTATGCCTCCAGGCAACTAAAGAAGCACGAGAAAAATTATCCTACACACGACCTGGAATTGGCGGCAATTGTCTTTGGTCTGAAATTGTGGCGACACTACCTTTATGGAGTACCTTGCCGAATTTATACTGATCACAAGAGCTTAAAGTACCTATTCACTCAAACGGACCTCAACCTTCGTCAGCGCCGTTGGCTAGAATTGATAAAAGATTACGACTTGACGATAGACTACACGCCTGGAAAAGGGAACGTTGTAGCGGATGCTCTGAGTCGGATCTTCGTTGGGTCTCTGTCAGTCGATCGCAGGTTACGAAGGGACTTAGAAGAGTTAGGCATCGAACTCCGAATCCGATATCGTGGCGCGCGGGTCGCTCAGATGCGATTCGTACCCAACCTAATAGAGCGGGTCACATCTACTCAGAAAGACGACCCTTTCCTAAGGAAGATGCACGAGCAGATTCTAGCGGGGAAGGCGAAGGACTTTGCAGTAGATGAAAATGGAGCGTTGCGGGTGAACGGAAGGCTATGCGTCTCCGATGATTCAGAACTTAGAAAGGAGATCCTTGCGGAAGCTCATTACGCGGCCTATATGATCCATCCCGGGAGCACGAAGATGTATAAGAACCTCCGAACGACCTTCTGGTGGCACGGCATGAAGAAAGATGTCGCACTCTTTGTGTCCCAATGCATAACTTGTCAAAGGGTGAAAGCAGAGCATCAGAGGCCGGGCGGGGAGATACAAAATCTTGCTATCCCGGAATGGAAGTGGAAGCACATCTGCATGGATTTCATTGTTGGCCTGCCAAGGACGCAACGGGGGAACGACGCGATCTGGGTTATCGTCGACCGGTTAACCAAGTCTGCACACTTCCTTGCCATCAAAAGTACTTGGAGCGCCGATCGCCTCGCCCAGACCTACCTTGACGAGATAGTCCGGCTGCATGGAGTGCCAGTTTCTATAGTATCAGATCGGGACGGGCGATTCATCTCGCGTTTCTGGGAGAGCCTTCAGCTGGCGATGGGGACCAAGTTGAAGTTTAGCTCAGCCTATCATCCACAAACAGATGGTCAGACGGAACGAGTGAATCAGATACTAGAAGACATGCTGCGCCTCTGCGTGATCGATTCGAAGTCAAGTTGGGACGTCTACCTGCCGCTGGCGGAATTTGCATATAACAATAGTTATCAGTCCAGCATCGAGATGGCTCCGTACGAGGCTTTGTATGGGCGGAAGTGTAGGTCACCAATCTGCTGGGACGAAGTCGGAGAGCGGCAAATCCTCGGGCCGGAACTGGTTGAACAAACCGTGCAAAAGGTTCGGTTGATTCGTGAACGGTTGAAGACAGCACAAAGCCGACAAAAGAGTTATGCCGATGCTCGACGTCGCCCCCTTGAATTCTTTGAAGGGGACCATGTGTTCTTGAAAGTCTCACCTATGCGCGGAGTTATGCGATTCGGAGTAAAAGGAAAGTTAAGTCCAAGATTTGTTGGACCGTTTGAAATTCTCAAGCGGGTTACTCCGGTCGCCTATCAAGTTGCTTTGCCGCCTGCCCTATCAGAAGTACACAATATTTTTCACGTTTCACAGCTGAGAAAGTTTGTACACGACCCGAACCACATAGTCGACTTGGGTCAGTTGAATCTGCAAGCGGACTTGTCGTACGCGGCAGAGCCTGTCCAAGTTTTGGATCGTAAAGAGAAGCAGTTGCGGAACCGAACTGTCTCGCTAGTGCGCGTCCTGTGGCGGAACCACTCGGTCGAGGAGTCGACCTGGGAACTTGAAGCTGATATGAGGGAAAGGTTCCCCTCATTATTCCTTAGGGGTAGGTTCTATTCCTAAGTTTCGGGACGAAACTTTCTTTTGGATGGTTATGATGTAATGCCCCGTTCCCCCTATTCGGGGAGCGCGGCCAAGGAATACTTACGACCGTCCGAACGGGACAGATTGAATTAAGATCCTTTCCTCGTTATGGATTGGTTTCTTCGGAATCAGGTCCCATATACGACGGACTGTGCCTCGAGGATGGACTCGGCGGCAGAGTCGAGAGGGGCCTTTCCGTTGCGTTGGTTTCTTGTCCGTTTTCGTGCCGCTTGGATGCTTTCTTGTTGGTTTTATGACTTGCGTTTTCTTGAACGGTTTCAATGGATTTTATTGCTTTCGTTCTTAGGATTTCGCATTTCGTATCGACCCTTGGAGACCGAAGCAGGAGGTATTGATCATCCGTTGGTGCGTGCAGGTGATCGTGTAGACGACGCGCGAGCGGAGTCTTAGGGACCTCTCCTTCTTCTTCCTATTCAACAAACTTGTGAGTGGCTCTATTTCGATAAGCACCTTCTTTCCAAGGGCTCCGTTCATAATAAAACTGACTCAGTTGGGCATTCAATCAAACGATACCAATTAAGTAACAAGTTGGATAACAAGATAAGATAAGAAGTAGGCTTGGAACACCCATTGCTTGTCATACAAACCTTGCATAAATTTATTGATGCATGCATGTTCGTTGGGTGTTTAATGGGTTGGTATCTATTGATAGTTCAAAGTGTTCTTCTATAAACTGCTGCATGTTATTTCATATAACTGTTGGTTGATTATGATAGTACAGTAAAGCAGTTTCATACATGATGTTCTTTAAATGGCTAGTAAGAAAATCTATGAGGTAGAGTCATAGAAATGGTCATGGGAATTCTTGTGCACAAGGGATCCAGGTTCCTGCGAGCGGTTCCGGGGCACCGGGCCATCTCGACCCGGGCGGAATCTACTTTCTTAGTCCTGGGAGCGGGGAATTGTAGCGGGGCTAGCTACCCGCGCTGCAAGCGTCGCCGCCAGCCCAGACTAAACCCATGATGGCTCCTAAACATCAAGAGAAAGATGTTGTGTATATTTAAACTGTGCAGACTAACTATGTCTTCGTGACAGGGAAGGCTATGGTAAGTTGTACAGGTGGTTCAGACGGGACAGGTAAAGTCACCGAACGGTGGCATGGGAAGTTATGTTATTTTGTTCTTGCATACCTGCTAAATGAAATCTGATCTAGGCAAGAATAGAAACCCACCTAAGCAAATAATTGTAGCATACTCATTAGATCATATCTTTTGAGCTTGGTAAAGTTGAGCAGCTAGCCCTCACCAGTACTTTTCAAAGTACTGACCCTCGTTGTAGCAGGTTCCCCGGCGCAAGGCGACGCGGCGAGGAACTGAAGCTCACTCCGAACTTTTGGGATCCTTGGCGGTACGTGGCCAAGACTTTTGGAGGCTCAAGCTAGGAGCCTTTCACTCTCTCTGTTGCTGAATATCGCTAAGGCGATGGTGCTTACTCGCACCCAAGGTGGATTTTGTGTTTTGAATCTATGTAAAGGGACATAATGTATGGATCGGCTATCTCATTTTGCGTCCAAGTCTGTAAGCCCGTGGGCATTTTATACTTTTGAGTCAAGCAATGTAAAAAGATGTTCATTATGAATAAAAGAGAAACTTTTCTATGCCTCAACCTTGTGTTATCTTATATGTCCACTCTGTTGCATTGTTCTAAAGAATATCCTTATGCCTAAGGCCTTGTGCACGCGCGCCCTACGCGTGCACGGCATCACGCCCGGGGGACGATTATCGAATAGCCGAAATCGGGGCGTGACATATTGGTATCAGAGCATGCTTCAGATCCTTTGATCTCACAAGAAAGTTTCTAAAGAGGACCTTGTTCCTTTCGAGTAGACCCTTGAAATCGCTTGGCCAAAATGAGATACGTTCCATACAGTGAGTCCATAATATACCTTGAGACTAATACAAGTTACTTTCCTTTCAAGGAACGACTTCCGAGCCGGGTGCACAAGCGCAGATGGTGGCGCAAGTGCAAGCGAGTAGTTCGGGCACCTCGGGCAGCTCTGGGAGTCCAGCTGCCGCACCCTCTGCCGATCCGTTCGAGCGAATGATGCGTTTGATGGAGACGCAGCAGAAACAAGCTGAACTACGGCAGAGTCAGTTTGAGTCGCGGATTGAAGCCCAATTCGTGGCGCAGCGACTTCAGGCAGATACACAGCAGAAGCAGATGAATAGCCTGCAAACAATGGTGACGAATATGGTCGCCAACAATCATTCTGCATCCGCCCCCGCAACCGTGCCTATAGTTGCTGAAGCCACCGGACCGCAGAATTCTCAGGGTACCTTACCCTCAGGCGAGAACGGGTCAATCGTCTCAATATCAGAATTCAAGAAGATGTGCCGTGCTACGTTTAAAGGCACCGAGGACCCTTCCTTAGCGATGGACTGGCTGGTCGAGTTGGAGGACCACTTCGAAGCGCTGTGCCTAGACGAGACCAAGAAGGTAGCGTGTGCTCAGCTTCAGCTCCGACAAAATGCACATGATTGGTGGGATGTGCACAAGCAAGCTATTTTGAGTGAAGGTGGCACAACGGCTATCTCCTGGTCCGTGTTTCGCAAAGCCTTCGTGGAGGAATACCTTCCACCCGCCGTCCGTCGCGAAAAGGAAGACGAGTTTGCCCTACTGAAGCAGGGGGACATGACGGTACGTCAATACGCTTCAGAGTTCAACCGACTTGCAAAGTTTGCCAAGTCTCAGCTCGCCGATGCTGAAAGTCGTGCCAGAAAGTTTGAGCTCGGACTACGACCTTCTATCCGTGCTCACGTCGTAGTGACTCAATATCGTACCATGCGGGAGTCCCTGAATCATGCACTGTCCCTAGAGTCGCAGTATCCTCCAGTTAGCACCGGCGCTGTGCAAAATCACAATCACAAGCGTCCTGCCAACACAGGAGGAAACAACGCGCATAAGCGCCACAATAATAACGGCGGCTCCCAAGACTCGAATCAGGGAAAGAAGCAAGGACAAAAGTGTGCTTACTGCCGCAAGCCAGGACACCACGTCAGCGAATGTCGCGCGAGCAAGGGAGGATGTTTCAGTTGTGGCAAGATGGGCCACATTGCTCGTAATTGTCCAACCCGTTCCAACGATCCATCTTCACACCGTCCGCAGCAGAATAATGACTCAGCTCAGGGTTAGGGGCAAACTCAACGAGCAAACCAGGTACCGCAAAACGCTCAGGGCCGAGTCTATGCCTTGACTCGGGACGAGGCACTCGCGTCGAACACGACGGTGTCAGGTATATTACTTTTTAATAATGTACCTGCTCGAGTATTGTTTGATTCTGGTGCAACACATAGCTTTATTTCGGCGGATTTTGCCGCCGAACACACATTCCCTATGACACCGCTAGGCTTAAACCTAAGTGTTAGCACTCCTTCGGGAGTAGATCTATCGGCTCGCTTAGTCTGTCGTGAAGGTAACATTTGCATCGGGGGACGGAGATTGTCATTAGATGCGATAGTTCTAGACATAAGGGACTACGATCTTATTCTGGGGATGGATTGGCTCGGCGCTTGTTCAGCTACAATCGACTGTGCGAAAAAGGAAGTCGTGTTTCGTTTGCCCGGCGAGACCGAGTTTTGCTTCACGTGCAGTCCTGAGTTGAAAGCGTCAAATACCTGCATGGTGATCTCAGCAATGTCTGCTCGACGGATGATTCACTCCGGCTACGAAGGGTACTTAGCGTCCGTTCGAGACACTCGGCAAGATTGCGCAAACGTTGAGTCTATCCCCGTTGTGGCGGATTTTCCTGATGTGTTCCCCGACGAGTTGCCAGGCATGCCGCCCGATCGAGAGACAGAGTTTACTATAGACACGTTCCCAGAAACTCGACCAATTTCCAAGACACCGTATCGAATGGCCCCGGCAGAATTGAAGGAGCTTAAAGTACAGTTACAAGACTTGCTAGATAAAGGATACATTCGGCCTAGTGTATCTCCGTGGGGTGCCCCAGTACTATTCGTGAAGAAAAAGGATGGCTCGTTGCGGCTCTGCATCGACTATCGAGAATTGAATAAAGCAACCATTCGTAACCAGTATCCTCTTCCAAGAATAGATGATCTTTTCGATCAGTTGCAAGCTGCCACAGTATTCTCTAAAATCGACCTCCGTTCGGGCTATCACCAACTAAAGATCAAGCCAGACGATGTGCCAAAGTCAGCTTTCCGAACTCGCTATGGCCATTATGAGTTCCTGGTGATGCCGTTCGGACTAACCAATGCCCCCGCTGCCTTTATGAGTTTAATGAACCTTGTGTTCCGGCCCTACCTCGATAAGTTTGTAGTAGTATTCATCGATGACATCTTGGTGTATTCGAAGAGTGAGGAAGAACATGCAGAGCACTTGCGGACCGTGCTACAAACTCTTCGGGACAACCAGCTATATGCTAAGCTGAGTAAGTGTGAATTCTGGCTAAGTAGTGTATCTTTCCTCGGGCACATCATTTCTGCGGGAGGCATCTCAGTCGATCCGAAGAAGGTGGAGGCCATTGTCGAGTGGAAGCGACCTGCATCCGTTAGCGAGATTCGAAGCTTCCTCGGGCTAGCGGGCTACTACAGACGGTTCGTGAAGGATTTTTCCAAACTTGCATTACCTCTGACTCGCCTCACACAAAAGGGAATCGCGTTTGAGTGGTCCGCCGACTGCGAAGCTTCGTTTAAAGAGTTAAAGCATCGCCTCACCTCTGCCCCGTTACTTGCATTACCAGACGAGATCTCGGGATTCCAAATATTTAGCGACGCGTCCGGACAAGGCTTGGGGTGTGTACTTATGCAGCGAGATCGGGTGATAGCCTATGCCTCCAGGCAACTAAAGAAGCACGAGAAAAATTATCCTACACACGACCTGGAATTGGCGGCAATTGTCTTTGGTCTGAAATTGTGGCGACACTACCTTTATGGAGTACCTTGCCGAATTTATACTGATCACAAGAGCTTAAAGTACCTATTCACTCAAACGGACCTCAACCTTCGTCAGCGCCGTTGGCTAGAATTGATAAAAGATTACGACTTGACGATAGACTACACGCCTGGAAAAGGGAACGTTGTAGCGGATGCTCTGAGTCGGATCTTCGTTGGGTCTCTGTCAGTCGATCGCAGGTTACGAAGGGACTTAGAAGAGTTGGGCATCGAACTCCGAATCCGATATCGTGGCGCGCGGGTCGCTCAGATGCGATTCGTACCCAACCTAATAGAGCGGGTCACATCTACTCAGAAAGACGACCCTTTCCTAAGGAAGATGCACGAGCAGATTCTAGCGGGGAAGGCGAAGGACTTTGCAGTAGATGAAAATGGAGCGTTGCGGGTGAACGGAAGGCTATGCGTCTCTGATGATTCAGAACTTAGAAAGGAGATCCTTGCGGAAGCTCATTACGCGGCCTATATAATCCATCCCGGGAGCACGAAGATGTATAAGAACCTCCGAACGACCTTCTGGTGGCACGGCATGAAGAAAGATGTCGCACTCTTTGTGTCCCAATGCATAACTTGTCAAAGGGTGAAAGCAGAGCATCAGAGGCCGGGCGGGGAGATACAAAATCTTGCTATCCCGGAATGGAAGTGGGAGCACATCTGCATGGATTTCATTGTTGGCCTGCCAAGGACGCAACGGGGGAACGACGCGATCTGGGTTATCGTCGACCGGTTAACCAAGTCTGCACACTTCCTTGCCATCAAAAGTACTTGGAGCGCCGATCGCCTCGCCCAGACCTACCTTGACGAGATAGTCCGGCTGCATGGAGTGCCAGTTTCTATAGTATCAGATCGGGACGGGCGATTCATCTCGCGTTTCTGGGAGAGCCTTCAGCTGGCGATGGGGACCAAGTTGAAGTTTAGCTCAGCCTATCATCCACAAACAGATGGTCAGACGGAACGAGTGAATCAGATACTAGAAGACATGCTGCGCCTCTGCGTGATCGATTCGAAGTCAAGTTGGGACGTCTACCTGCCGCTGGCGGAATTTGCATATAACAATAGTTATCAGTCCAGCATCGAGATGGCTCCGTACGAGGCTTTGTATGGGCGGAAGTGTAGGTCACCAATCTGCTGGGACGAAGTCGGAGAGCGGCAAATCCTCGGGCCGGAACTGGTTGAACAAACCGTGCAAAAGGTTCGGTTGATTCGTGAACGGTTGAAGACAGCACAAAGCCGACAAAAGAGTTATGCCGATGCTCGACGTCGCCCCCTTGAATTCTTTGAAGGGGACCATGTGTTCTTGAAAGTCTCACCTATGCGCGGAGTTATGCGATTCGGAGTAAAAGGAAAGTTAAGTCCAAGATTTGTTGGACCGTTTGAAATTCTCAAGCGGGTTACTCCGGTCGCCTATCAAGTTGCTTTGCCGCCTGCCCTATCAGAAGTACACAATATTTTTCACGTTTCACAGCTGAGAAAGTTTGTACACGACCCGAACCACATAGTCGACTTGGGTCAGTTGAATCTGCAAGCGGACTTGTCGTACGCGGCAGAGCCTGTCCAAGTTTTGGATCGTAAAGAGAAGCAGTTGCGGAACCGAACTGTCTCGCTAGTGCGCGTCCTGTGGCGGAACCACTCGGTCGAGGAGTCGACCTGGGAACTTGAAGCTGATATGAGGGAAAGGTTCCCCTCATTATTCCTTAGGGGTAGGTTCTATTCCTAAGTTTCGGGACGAAACTTTCTTTTGGATGGTTATGATGTAATGCCCCGTTCCCCCTATTCGGGGAGCGCGGCCAAGGAATACTTACGACCGTCCGAACGGGACAGATTGAATTAAGATCCTTTCCTCGTTATGGATTGGTTTCTTCGGAATCAGGTCCCATATACGACGGACTGTGCCTCGAGGATGGACTCGGCGGCAGAGTCGAGAGGGGCCTTTCCGTTGCGTTGGTTTCTTGTCCGTTTTCGTGCCGCTTGGATGCTTTCTTGTTGGTTTTATGACTTGCGTTTTCTTGAACGGTTTCAATGGATTTTATTGCTTTCGTTCTTAGGATTTCGCATTTCGTATCGACCCTTGGAGACCGAAGCAGGAGGTATTGATCATCCGTTGGTGCGTGCAGGTGATCGTGTAGACGACGCGCGAGCGGAGTCTTAGGGACCTCTCCTTCTTCTTCCTATTCAACAAACTTGTGAGTGGCTCTATTTCGATAAGCACCTTCTTTCCAAGGGCTCCGTTCATAATAAAACTGACTCAGTTGGGCATTCAATCAAACGATACCAATTAAGTAACAAGTTGGATAACAAGATAAGATAAGAAGTAGGCTTGGAACACCCATTGCTTGTCATACAAACCTTGCATAAATTTATTGATGCATGCATGTTCGTTGGGTGTTTAATGGGTTGGTATCTATTGATAGTTCAAAGTGTTCTTCTATAAACTGCTGCATGTTATTTCATATAACTGTTGGTTGATTATGATAGTACAGTAAAGCAGTTTCATACATGATGTTCTTTAAATGGCTAGTAAGAAAATCTATGAGGTAGAGTCATAGAAATGGTCATGGGAATTCTTGTGCACAAGGGATCCAGGTTCCTGCGAGCGGTTCCGGGGCACCGGGCCATCTCGACCCGGGCGGAATCTACTTTCTTAGTCCTGGGAGCGGGGAATTGTAGCGGGGCTAGCTACCCGCGCTGCAAGCGTCGCCGCCAGCCCAGACTAAACCCATGATGGCTCCTAAACATCAAGAGAAAGATGTTGTGTATATTTAAACTGTGCAGACTAACTATGTCTTCGTGACAGGGAAGGCTATGGTAAGTTGTACAGGTGGTTCAGACGGGACAGGTAAAGTCACCGAACGGTGGCATGGGAAGTTATGTTATTTTGTTCTTGCATACCTGCTAAATGAAATCTGATCTAGGCAAGAATAGAAACCCACCTAAGCAAATAATTGTAGCATACTCATTAGATCATATCTTTTGAGCTTGGTAAAGTTGAGCAGCTAGCCCTCACCAGTACTTTTCAAAGTACTGACCCTCGTTGTAGAAGGTTCCCCGGCGCAAGGCGACGCGGCGAGGAACTGAAGCTCACTCCGAACTTTTGGGATCCTTGGCGGTACGTGGCCAAGACTTTTGGAGGCTCAAGCTAGGAGCCTTTCACTCTCTCTGTTGCTGAATATCGCTAAGGCGATGGTGCTTACTCGCACCCAAGGTGGATTTTGTGTTTTGAATCTATGTAAAGGGACATAATGTATGGATCGGCTATCTCATTTTGCGTCCAAGTCTGTAAGCCCGTGGGCATTTTATACTTTTGAGTCAAGCAATGTAAAAAGATGTTCATTATGAATAAAAGAGAAACTTTTCTATGCCTCAACCTTGTGTTATCTTATATGTCCACTCTGTTGCATTGTTCTAAAGAATATCCTTATGCCTAAGGCCTTGTGCACGCGCGCCCTACGCGTGCACGGCATCACGCCCGGGGGACGATTATCGAATAGCCGAAATCGGGGCGTGACAAAGGCTGTGTTAGGTCCTCTTCCCAATTGATTTGGGATTGAAGGAGATCTATCAAAGCTAGCCATGATTTAATTCAAGAACTCAAGAACACTCACAAGAATTGAAGAAAAACTAGGGTTTATTTCATTGATTGGGAAGAAAGAATACAATTCATAGGCTAATTAAAAATAAAGAAAATAATACAAGAATTCTTACCCCCCCCCCCCCCTTCTCTCTTTCCTTGCTTTTATACTACTCTTTACAATGATTCACTAAGTAACCACAACTACAATGTAAATAACTTATAGGAGTCTTAATTACTGGTACTGGGAAGTGTCTAGCCTGATTTCTAGTACTGGAAAGTGTTTGGTCCGGGGACTAGATAGAATGTAGTTTCCTGGAGTTTTATGAAGAGTAGGTAGTTGTCTGGAAAATGTAGCTGGAGTGGAATATTGAATCTTAGTCGTCCTCCTATGAGTTCTTCTCCTTTCCCTTGCAATCCGATACTCTTTTCTGACTGTTCTGATACTTCATATTAACAACCTTCCTTGGTCTTGATGCTTCACATCACTTGTTCTCAGCTTATATTACTGAGAATGGTGAACTGTGATTGTGGCAAGAATGGAAAATGTATCAAATACCCTCCCCTTAATTTGACTTTGTCCCAAGGTCAAAGGAGGAATAATTTTGATCACTGGACCCCATATGGTTATCACCAACTTCTCCAGTACATTCTTATGGTGACTTGACTATCTGTAAAGCCACCGAAGTCTAAATTCAAGCCATCTACTAGGAAGAATTTATCACACTTCCTCCATAGGCTCCTACACAACTCAAACGCACAAGAAAATGACAACTCTATTGATTCTTGAGAGAGATTATCATACTTCTTTTCCAATCCATGTTGTTTTTCAAATGCACTGGTATTCAGTTGAATACTAATGTTACAAGTCAACAAACAAGAAGATTAGTTTCCAATTTCCTCTTTTGTGATAAAGCTTTTGCAATGTTGTTCAACTTTCTCTTCTTCTAACATAGCAAAAAAAAAAAAAGAATCACCCACAAAACTAGAGAACCTCCAACTGATACTTAAAAATCTGCAAAAATAGTACAGTCCCTATTTGCATTGTACGAGGGTTTTGTTTCTTCAGAAACACATGCCATACTAATCAAGAAATATGATTGGTGCCCATCACTTGCAGGGGCATCTTCTTGAGGAATAGAAAATCAAGTTTGACTCTCAATCGTCTTTACTTTAGCATCGTTAATCCCTTCATTACCCTTATTTTCTTTCTCCGCGCTCATGAAGCCAAGGTTTGGTGCCTTCTTTTCCATGAAACTGTTGGAGAACATAGAGTGAGGGTATGAAAATAAGTATGGTTGTGGGTATTGATATGGATCTTGGCTAGGGTTTGAAAATGATTGTGGTGATTGTCCATATGCAGCCATGGTTGGAGACATTCCAAGAATCTAGGTATGCAATGGAAATGGGTTTGGTAAGATCCTGGTGATGTTTGATCAAACTGGGACATGGATAACTTGTGGAGAATTGAGTATAGCCAATGATGGTGATGCCATGGATGATGCATATTGAGGATAGAAAGAGATTTGTGATGCGCTGTAGGTGGTGGTGGTTGTCCAATAGGGTTTTGAGATGCCATTTCAATGGAATTGAAACCAAATGATTGTAGATTTGGTTGACATAGATGGTTGGGTTGCCATGAAGGGAATGTATGGTGAAGGAGGAACAACCATGGCCGGAGTATATTAGTACAATTCAAACCCTCTTCTTGATCTAGGCATTTCATCCAATAACCTATCACATTTATCACAAAGAGAAATGAGTTTACCTTCCAATGTCAAGAGCCGTTGTTGCTTAGTAGGAATTAGATGTTCTTGAGGAGATCCCTACATCCATCGGTGGCCACCATGGCTACTTGAGTCTTGCTCTCCACCGTCTTCAAGAACATGATCGATGAGCTCTTCATATGCTCCAAGAACAGAATCGAACGACTATGATGGTGGTTCTGTTGGAACTCCTTGCTGAGGGCCATAGCTTCTTGAGATCAGTGGTTGTGGTGGCGGTTCCGGTGGAGCTCCTTGCCAAGATCCATGGTAGGTCGAGCTCGGTTCTTCATATGCTCCACCAACTGGATCAATTCGGTTCTGATATCAATTGTTAGGTCCTCTTCCTAATTGATTTGGGATTGGAGGAGATCTGTCAAAAATGGCCATATTTGATTCAAGAACTCAAGAACACTCACATGAATTAAAAAAACGGGTTTATTTCATTAATTCGGAAGAAAGAATACAATTCATAGGTTAATTAAAGTAAATAAACTAATACAAGAATTCACACCCCCTTTTCCTTTTATACTACTCTTTACAATGATTCACTAACTGACCACAATTGTAATGTAACTAACTTATGGGAGTCTCGATTACTGGTACTGTGAAGTGTCTGGCCTGATTACTAGTACTAGGAAGTGTTTGGTCTGGGGACTAGAAAAAATGTAGCTTCCTGGAGTTAACTTGTCTGGAGTTGTATGAAGAGTAGGTAGTTGTATGAAAAATGTAGCCACAGTGGAAAATTGAATCTACTAGTTGTCCTCCCATGAGTTCTTCTCCTTTCTCTTGCAATCTGATACTCTCTTCTGACTGTTCTGATACTTTATATTAATAACCTCCCCTACTCTTGATGCTTCACATCATTTGTTCTCAACTTATATTACTGAAAATGGTGAACTGTGATGGTGGCAAGAATGGAGAATGTACAAGGCCATGCCACTCAGGACCGGTGAGTTGGGCTCACCGCCGATTAAAATGGCAGGGGAAGGAGTGGGGTCATGGGGGATGAATGTTGCAGCTGCGGTGGATCGGTAGGGAATGATTAAGAGAGGTTTAATTCGTGGTTGCAGGTGAAGACGTTTACTGGACGAAGCGAGCTCGACGTCGCGGGTTTGGGAGTCGAGGGTTCATGAATGGGGTTCACGATTGTTGGCTCAGTATCGGCCAGACGAGAATGGTTATGAGGGCATGGATCAAGAAGAAAGATAAGGGAAAAAAAAGTAGACAAGGTTTGAAGAGGAGGATATACAATAACTTTTCTCTAAGGCTCAAGAGGAAAAATTGTAATTAAGAAATTTTATTTAGAATTTAGAATTTACACAAAAAATAGCTGGTTCTCTTTTCTTTAATAATTAGGTTTTTTGGAATTAGTTTCTCACGGGAATTAGAATTATTTTCTATTGAAAATTGAATTATCAAATTTTAGGGTTGCTCCTAATAATTTTTGAAATAGGATTTAGCTAAAATGATTTTGATTTATGATTTACTTAGCATAAACATTTAGGTTATGAAGTCAACAAATATAAGAATAAAGAATTTATACGAGAATTATGTCATGACAGTTACACACTATCCCTCTTAGAAAAATTCCGTCCTCGAAATTAAGAACGTGATGCAAGAATGAAATGCAGAATAAGGAAAGGCATTGAAGTAGAATTAAAAGATAATATACAATTTTGTACCTCAAATCTTCAAAGAGATGGGAGAATCTCTCGCGAATAGAATCCTCATGCTCCCGAGTGAACTCACCGGAAGAATGATACTTCCACACAACATGGATTAGCTAAATAGTCTATCCACTCAATACTTTCTCCTCATATCTAAAATCTCGATGGGTTGCTCTGGTCTGATAAAAATTTGACATGTATCTCATCAATTGTGACACATGAAAAATATCATGCACACCAAATAGTTTAACGACATATCCCATAAATAAAATATGGACCTCAAGTCTAATCAGATCACCTTACAAGTAAAAAAAAGCAAGTTTTAGGAGGACCAATAAAGATTAACTGCATGTTAAAACCAGATTGAACTTTTGTTCACCTTGTATGCTCTTACTGATAACATATGAGATTAAAGATTAAAATTGCATTGGTGAGTTATTGCAGTGGTATAATCAATGACTGGCAATTTTTCTATGTAATTCCCTGATACACATAATTAAGCCAAGTATGATGGTTTTGGATTAGAAAAGATTCACAGCATGCTACCCTGAGGGTCTGAAACTCGTGGGCACAGACCTAAGTATATTCACACATCCAGACAACAAAATTGGTACTTAGAGATCAATCAGAAAAGTTAAATGTGACTAGACCCCACAAGTATATTTGGTACTGGGATGGTTCTGGTCTTGACATTCTGGACATAAAAAATGTATTATGCAAACATCCCTAGCAATACAAATACAAGTCTTATGATTAAGCAAACTTCTGACCCACTGGTAACAAAGGTTGAAGATAGCAACAGCTGAACCGCCTCCCATACTAGACAAATCAATAAGCACAGATGCAGGAAGATTACCACGAATATTCGATCAAATAGATATTCTCTGCCATGCATGCCACAAAAGCCAATAGAGAAAGAGTCCAAGGACCATATAACCACTGATATTTCTAGTTCTTTATAACCATTTACAGTGAGAAGCAACATAAAATTAGAGAGATTATCATGGTCTCTAGACCAGTGGAGTTTGTTCTACAAAGAAAATATCAATCTACCACCGAGGGGCTGCTGAAAGGATGGGTTCCCTATACACAGATTCACCATACATCGGAATGCTCAACGAGTGGCTGTAAATCCGTGAGGTATCACTGAGGGAGCGAGTCCTCGTTCTCACATCTGCATTCATCTCTTCCTTTGAAAGAAGTGAAGATTTAGCAAACCGCTCACTTAACTTTTGGAAGAGATCAAGATTTTGTTGATACCTCCCTCCATCTCCCATGCTCAGAGCTGAATCATTTGTTTCAAGCTTCTTACGCACTGTCAGTTCTGCTTTGTTGGTGTCCTCGTCATTATCAGTCCAGTACCCATTCTCTTGTCCATCTCGCATAGCTAGGTCTTCATATTCCTCGTCCGACTTGGTAGAGTCCTCGTCAACAGAGCCTTCCAACTGGCACATAAAAAAATTCAATCAATACAGTGATCATTGGTATCTACGGTATTCTTATTACTAAACCAAGTTGTCTTTATCCTCTGCTTTGAAATTACGTAGTAAATGATTCATGCCTTATCTAACATAAAAAAGCTGGGCTGGCATGGTTTCTCTCAGAAGGGAAACCAAAAAATAGGAGAACTGCAGTATATAGTTTTCACTTCAACATACTCTATAGAAAACTATTTTCCATCAAGACTAGCAATTCACAACCATGCACTACATCCGTCCTGTTGGGTCCTGTCTGGATTTGGTAACAACAAATTTTGGAGCCCAAATATGATAAAAGATTTGATTTGATGTAATTTAGAAATCTACATTAAATATCTGATTTGATTTGATTTACAAATTTGTATCAAATATTTAATTTGATCATATTTGGACGTCCATAATTGGTGCTTGCTATTTTAGGTAATGGATTTTCTATTTAGAAATTCCTATGACCTAAACTAGGATTTCTCATCATATTTATATGGGTGAGGGTGGAAGCACAAAGAATATAGCAAAAAGGTGGAGATTTGGGTGCTTGATCACAGAAAATATAAGAGAAAGTCCGTGATTTGCACTTAAGACTCGTCATCCAAGACAGAAGGAAGAGGAGATCTGATTGAGGAGTCGTCGCCTTCGTTCAGGAAAATTGCTACGGGGTTTGGTGAGTGATTTCAATTGTAATCTCTTTCTTTTCTTCTTGAGTGTGGTGAGGGGGTTGAACCTATTTAGGCAAAGGGTTCAACATTGGTTTTGTCAATCTTGTAATTTCACCTGAGTTATATAGATTGGAATTTGTCCATGGAACGTAGTCACCGCCATATACGTTGTCTTTATCCGTGCTTGGTATTCGTTAGATAGGGGTTGGTTATCTCAGGTGGGTTGGCCTAAGTTTCTGTTGCGGTCAGTCTCAGACACGGATCGGAGCGCTTGCAGGGAGTGTTCGATCCCAACATCTAGTATCAGAGCTCTCAGGTTCTCGAGAGGGAAGGTGCAATCATGTCTACAAAGCAGACAAACACACGTATGATCACCCTCACAGAGGGGAACTGGACGATTTGGAAGTCAAGTATGGAGGATCTACTCTGGTGCAAGGACTTGCATGGTCCGTTGGAGGGCGATAGCGTCAAGCCGACGAACAAAGCTGCCGAAGACTGGAAACGACTGGATCGGAAAGCCGTTGGATTCATCCGCCAATAGCAGGACGACTCGATGTTTCACCACGTATCCATGGAGAGTTCGATAAAAAATTGTAGGAGAAGCTGCATTCGTTGTACGAAAGAAAGACGGCTGGCAACAAGGCGTTCCTTGTTCGCTAGCTCGTCAACTCGAAGTACACGAAGGGTGCCCCGGTGGCACAACATCTGAACGAGGTTTAGAGCAATCATCAATCAGTTGTCTACGATGAAGATGGTGATTGACGATGAGCTTCAGGCTCTTCTGCTTTTGAGTTATCTGCCGAAAAGCTAGGAGATGTTGGTGGTGTCGGTGAGCAACTCAGCGCCTGACGGAGTTGTCACTATAGAGGAGGTCAAAAGTAGCGTGTTGAATGAGGTCCGACGTAAGCAAATTGAATCATCGCAGGAGTCCACTCTGTTGGCTTCCTACAGGAAGGGAAAACCCAAGTCACAAGGACATGGAAGAGTTCTCGGAATCTTGCAACTGTGAATTGTAAGGAGGACTGCTATGACTGTGGAGAAAATGATCATATCAAGAGGAACTGCATGAAGTTCAAAGCTGAAAAGGCCAAAGGCAAGGATGATCAAGAGGATCTCACGGCTGTGGGAGATCATCATCACAGCAACCGATGCAGAGAAACCTTATGACATGTGGCATGACGACGATTAGGTATTGGATACGGGGGCGTCGTATCACCCCACTTCACATAGGAGGATCTTCACGTCATACCGTTGCGGTAGGTTTGGACATGTGAAGATGGACAAGGGGACAACTGCAGTTGTAGACATCGATGATATGCACTTGACAACGGAGCTTAGTGAGAACCTCGTTCTTAGGAGTGTGCGACATGTACCGAGTCTGTGCTACAACTTGATTTCGGTAGGAAAGCCAGCAGATGATGGCCGTCACAGTTTGTTTGGGGATAGATTGGATGCTTACGAAGGGTTCCCAACAGCTGGCTCAAGAAGATTTATGTTGTGGTATGTACAGGCTCAAGTTGCTGAGCTATACAAGTAGGCCACAGACATCGGATGGAGCCTCGAGGGGTGTTCGACAAGAGGTGGATCGTCAGAAACTTGCTGAGGGGCTTCGAGATACTTTGAGGATTACGGAGGATTCGGGTCGTCGAGACAAAGTGACGAATGGTGATGAGTCAAAGATTGAGGATCAGTCTGTCGGTCCCATGACAGTTGGTCGGTCTCCAAATGGAGGTTGTTCCACGGATCCGATTTTGGCGATAGATGGTTTGCCAAAATTTTGCGGAGCGACATCGTTTTCAGCAGTTCGAAGCCAGGAAGGAGATCAATGTTTACAGCAAACTTAATTTGAGGCAAGCTCATCTCTATTCACATAGTTCCGGGAGAGCTATGGGGTATCGACGGCATGCACAATGCATGATGTTCTACTCGAGGATGCATGTGTATGGGTAGCTTCAGTGTCGAGAACATGAAGGTGGACAGGTTCATGAGTCCGAATCTCGAGGGAACCGCACCGTCCGCTTGGTTGGGCCAACCAAGGGTGAAGAAGCTCGTCGAAATGATAGTACGTTCCGGTGGAAAGACAAAAATCGGGGATAGGCAACCAAGTCTCACGGTAAGGCTGATCGTCAGGAACTTCGGTCTTGGTCGTGTCATTAATATTGGTAGGATCTCATTGGTGCAAGAGATGCTGCGCATGGCAGCTAGCATCGACGTGATGGTCGAGAAGCTAGAGACGAAGGAAGATACAATGCAGCTTAGGGGATCGGAGATCGGTGGCATCGAGGAGCAGAAACTCTGTTGCGGGACGACAGACATGGAGTCCAGTTGAGGAGCCATATGGTCAACACCCTCTCATCAGACTGTAGGAAGAGTATATTGAGTCCAGTCTGGATTTGGTAACATCAAATTTTGGAGCCCAAATATGGTAAAAGATTTGATTTGATGCAATTTAAAAATCTACATTAAATATCTGATTTGATTATATTTACAAATTTGTATCAAATATTTAATTTAACCATATTTGAACAATCATAATTGGCACTTGCTATTTTAGGTAATGGGTTTCCTATTTTAGGGTTTCCTACTTAGGAATTCCTATGACCTAAACTAGGATTTTCCATCCTATTTATATGGGTGAGGGTGGAGGCACAAAGAATATAGCACAAAGGTGGAGATTCGGGGTGCTCGTCAACAAAAAAATCTAAGAGAAAGTCCATGTTTTGCTCTTAGGACTCGACATCCAAGACAGAAGAAAGAGAAGATCTGATTGAGGAGTCGTCGTCTTCGTTCAGGAAAATTGCTACGGGGTTTGCTGAGTGATTTCAATTGTAATCTTTCTTTTCTTATTGAGTGTGGTGAGAGGGTTGAACCTATTAGGGCAAAGGGTTCAACATTGGTTTTGTCAATCTTGTAATTTCACCTGTGTTAGATAGATTAAAATTTGTCCAGGTGTCGTAGTCACAGCCATATCCATATACGTTGTCTTTATCTGTGCTTTATGTTCGTTAGACAGGAATTGGTTATCTCAAGTGGGTTGGCCTAAGTTTTTGCTACGGTCAGTCTCAGACACGGTATCGGAGCACTTGCAGGACGTTTTCGATCCCAACACGTCCAATGCATAGAACTCAAAAGAGAGATTAATTGATGTACTTTGTTTCCTTCCCTTTTCTTTCTCTTTTGAAGTAATAAATAAAATTTAAACCGTTATCTTTTCTCTCTTTGCACTTGTTATATAAACAATTATTAGGCATATCTGCCTAATAATGTGTACAATAGCTGCCGATGATATTGTCTTAAGTTAATGAGAATAGGGAAGGGTTAGCTTCTAAAATAGAATTGTGGAGTGAAAGCTTGAATCCGAGGTTTTTAATCAGTAGGATGAAAACAGGGAATATAATAAAATGTAACTTCTACTGATGGGCAAGAGGTACCTAGCAATGGCAGTTATCGGTTTTCAGGATTAATCATTCATTACGATAGAAAGATTGATTAGGAATGTTGTTTATTCAAGTAAAACAGAATCGTTGAAAGTGAGATGCCTCTACAGTGATTTGTGAAAACTGTAAGGAAGAAAAAAATGTGACCAACCATGCTTTTGAGAAATTGAAGACCATCTCAAGAAAATGAGCATACTTGAGAAGAAAATGTTAAGATGGGATCTAATCATCTAAGGTGGTTTTGACCATAGTTTGTAGTATCGGCCGATACCGATACAATACAGTACGGTTTGGCATGTCCGGATTTGATACCGACCGATACCGATATTGACCAATACCGACTTGGGGTCTATTTTTCAGTCAAATCGATAGAGAAAATTGAACCAAAAAAACCAATCAACAAGGACGTAAAAGCATAGTAAGGTTGTAAAAGTATATAAATGAAGAAAACTTATTTATCGCAAGTAAAAATCAGGAAATGTGACTATTATTTCATTCAATCTCAAAACTACTAAGCAACAAAAAAAATACTTAATATTATGCCCAAGTAAATAAAATAATTTTCTACATTTTTTTTAATTTATTAATAATTATTTGCTCCAATATCAAAAAATCCGATACTCCGATCTGAACCCATAGATACTGTCAATACCAATACTCATAGGAAGAATCCGATACCGATACTGCGAACCTTGGTTTTGACATGATTAACATAGAGCAATAGATTCACCAGTTAGAAGGAGAGGAGAGCGTGAAATAGAGGTAGGCCTAAACAAACTCAGATTGAGACTGTAAAGAAGAATATGATTTTTCTTAATCTTACAGAGAAATGGCCCTTAACAAGCTGAATGGAAGAAGAGGATAAAATTAGCCAACCCAAAATTCAGGAGGCTTCGTTATTTGGGTTGTCCTCCCTGGAGAAAATGTTTTCCTAACTTGTAGTAGTATCCCTCCTGGTGAATAACTAGAAACTTATAGACAACACTCAACTTTATTGGAGCTCCTAGTTTCCTGTAACAACTTCCACACGAAAAAAAAGAAAAGGGGAAATGCAATAGTTTATAAGCTAACAGAACATTCAAGCCATTATTCAGCAACTACATTATTTTTTATTATACAATGACCAAAAGAAACAAATTATCCATCACTGCATCTACCAACCTTCCAGGGACCTATTCAAGAACTAACCAACCAAAACAGATATTTGATGCTTACCTCTTCATGAATTTCTTTCTTGTCCAAATCACTAAGATCCTCATCGCTATCCATGTCAGGTGGATCATCAGCTTCTTCATCACTGCCAGAAACTGATATGCCCTCTTTAACTTTAAGCTGGCATAAGAAAAAAAAAATGGATATAAAACATGGAAGTATGATTTAGACAAATAACTAGTTAGATTACATACCGAAATACACTGAACTTGTATGTAATTAAGAGGTAGATCCATCACAAATAATTAAGTACTAATATTATAAACTGCAAAGGGAAAAACTTATGTTGAGTTGAATTAGTAGCAATAAAAAGTTGGTAGAAAACAAATCATTCTTCATTGACAGGCATCTGTATGTTACAAAGAAAACAACTCTTGGATGAGACACCAGTTTAACAAAATAATTTTATTTCTCTAGAAAATAACAATCATCTATTTAGATCTTCCTTCATTGACCCAATATTTAATTTCATAGACATCCAGCAAGATGAAGCTCCTACTGATAGTAGCCATATAACATCCCAGTATCATGACGCATGTGAAGCTTTCCTATCAGTAAAAGATATCTCCACAAACCATGTTAACATTAACTAAATATTCCTGACTACTCACAGTTCATCTACAAAATTTTATTCGTATTAGTTGACCTAAACCGCACCATTATTGCTGGGGTTGGACTAGGAAAAACCTTTTGACAAGAGAAGGCAGGTAAAGTTTTAAGGGACTAATGAGCATTTATTAGTTAAACTTGTTATAAACTCACTACATGCCCCAATTTAGGGTCCAACAACCAATACATACTTCCAGTAGATGTCCCCAGGTTAAGTAAATAGAAAAAAGAAGTCATGAAAGTTGACAAGTTAGGAGCGGTTAGTATGGGCATATGAGGACAATCTCACAAAAATCACAAGAAGTTTTGGAGCAGTTTAAAGCAACAACAAAAAATTGTTTGATCAAAATCAAGGGCTGAAGCATATTTTTAATCTTTCCGTACATTATAGGTTGACTTCCTTTATCATGAACAGTTCCTTTGAACCTTTCTTCTTAGCTCTTTCATAGCCACACTTGGGATAGAAGTCGAGAACAGTAAATACACCAATCATCCCAATGGATCTACTTTAAGGAGGCTGGTCAAGTCACAATGTTAACGTGACCACAACAAAATCAATCTGTCACTCCAATAAAAAGCAGGAGGCTTCCAGCATATAATGCAAAATAGGGACATTCAGGAGAAGCATAATATCATAAGTGACAGACTTACTTCTTTAGCAGGTCCATCTGACATTCTTGGGGAGCTACAACAAGAAGAATAATATCTGCTCCCTGTATCTGTGCCATCAGCTCTCGAGTCATCAATGCTTCCAGTATGACTGGTACCACCAGTATCACTAGGCCAAGCACTGATCCCATAATTACCAAATTGAAGATTAACTGGCTCTGCCTTCCCAATCTGTAAGGGACCGTACATAGGGCCTCCCATAAACCTCTCATTGCTGTTGCGAGACATTGAAGTCCAATTACCATCACCAGATTCAACAGGCCAAGCCTTCGCAACAGAGCCATCTGTATTAAGAAGAGCCATCAGGTGCCTTGACGAATCTTTCCTCTGAATCAATTGGAACATTCCTTTAGAACTCAAAGAGTTCGCAGTACACTGGTTTCTGTATTCTTCTTGTACTATGGGAACTGTATTAGTGGTAAAATCGTACAGGTGTTCTCCTGCCTCTCGCCTCCTTAGGCAGCTAAAGACTGTGGCATGAATAGCTGCCACACTCCGATCAACATTAGTATTATTTACTTTGGGTACTAAATGCTTGTCGGCCCGGTTGCAAAGATTTTCCTGGATTGTTCTAATATTACGGATGTACTTAACATACTTATTTTTTGCTGGGTCCAACGTCATGTACTTTGCACGGACTGCGAATCGTTCCATGTGTTTATCCTCATTTGTTATGTAAATCATAAATGGTATAATTGAAGGGTGCTTCTTCATGAGCCCCATCTAGCAAAATAATAGAAATAAATCAGTGAGGGCAAAGTACATTTCTTGAATTGTAAGTTGGCAACAATCTGACTGCACGTACAAATATATAATAGATTTGCTAAATTCAATGAAATAGTCTGGGTGAACTTATGATCACTTTTTTACTTGAGATAGCAAACTATGAAAATATTAATTTAACATAAGCACATATACCCACCACAAAGTTGAGGCTTAAGTGGACACCTTCAACAACAACAGATTCTTTCCGATCTTCCCATGCAGTGATCAACCGGTCAAGGCTATCAATAACCATTTCGCTCTGTGCTTTAAATCCCTCGATGGCCATTTGCTTCTTGCCAATCAAATCGGTGCGAGGAGCTTGTTCCAGGGCTCCGGCATCAGACTTTTCACTTGAACCTAAATTAGATTGTTCTTTTTTAGCCATTGAATGAGAGATGACAGCGAGTTTTTTTGCTCTACGTTTAGCCTTTGCTTTAGCAACAGCCACTGGGTCTAAGCATTCTCCTGCATGATATGTTGAAGCCCAAAGCAGAGGATTCTGCTTCTCATCAACAAAGCTCCTCATCATGTGGCGTATTGAATCAGTAGAAATTACATTTGTAACACCTAATCTGCTTCCCTGCTCGGATACAGATAAGAAGTTAATAGTTTCCTTCAAACGATACAGACATACATGGGACAATAACTGCGAATACGAAATTTGGAGAGACATTACTTTAAGCATGTGTAAGATGGTGATAATATGTATTCTAAAGAGAAAACACTTGAGGTTCATGAATGGCAAGTCTCTTTAAGCATGGAATCACATTGCATATTAAGAAAGTATTCTCCACCACCGAATACAAACAGCCCAGACCTAACAGTATCTTTTCCTTTTTTTCTTCTGCTTTTGGTTTGAACCATAGACCAGCTGATAGGTGAAGAGCAAATAATGGAACCACATAATCAGAGGAAAGAAATGAATAATACATGAAAAATGACGACTACGGTTGTGGCAAAAAAATAGAGTACTTCTTTATAAATAAAATAAACAATAGGAGCATATAGGCACTTATATACAATGTGCATATCTAGCTTCTTATAATCGGTATGCTTTCAAATTGATAAGATGTGCACCCTATCCATGAGGTGACGAAATAAATAAGATAATTCTATCAATGGTTTACAATATAAGATGATCTAAACAACTTTAAGAAGTTTGAAAAGCAACATTATATGTGTCGAGACCTCAAGAGATCTTATCTCAGAAAAGGACTGCTTTAATATTAAAGAAAACCCAAATAAGTGTTAATTTAGAACATCAAATGAAAAAAATGGAACAAAGTACACAACATCCACAGTTTCTTTCCAGAACTTCATAATGCACTTTGGAGGAAACATTATAAAGTAGCTGAAGTGAATGAGCACGATGTCAAAATGAGAAAGATGTAACCTCAAGGAGACTATGGAATTACCAGCAAAGACGACAAAGTAGACTTCCCACACCCACTTGTACCACACAAAAGAACTGTCACAGATTCCTTCCTTTCTCGAATTCTAAATAAATTAAAAATCAAGCAAAAACATAATGAGAAGCTTAAAGAGGTCAAAGTAAACAACATGAAAGAAATCCTATTAAGTTAGAGCTAAAAATGTCGAGAGTACTTGGAAAAAGTACAATTCAACAGAATGTCTAAAATATAAAAATGGCATCTAGTCGGAACCTAGGAACTTGAGCTCTGCTCTATACACAGAATAGTTTCTAGAAACCTATAAAATTCAGTCAAATGTCGTATCACATTGCTCGTAGTAAAAGAAATTTCCACCTCTCCAACTAAAATTCCTGAAGGCCTCACTTTATTTTTAATAGTGAGAACAAGCAAAAGATAACATATGGCTCAACTTGGTTTACGCTAATCATGATCCTGGAAGCTTGCATCTTTTGTTAGCATCATTTTAAACTCACATTTGCATATCCTTGCAGACTAGCCAAGCTTTTCCATACACATTGCAAGGATTATTGGAGACTTGGAGTTGTTCCTAGCAGAAACTATTGAAGATTGGTTATTGTACCAGTTGAGAGAAAAGGTGACCATGCTAAGAACACTGTGCTCGAAAGTAGGTCCCAACATAAACATAAAACTCATCAACATGGTTAGTAAAGATGATGATGATCCATACATACCAAAAGCAATACTAAGACCCTTTTCTTTCGGCTAATTGTTAGTTTCAAGTTTCTGATCTAGAAGAACACCCCACCCCCCAAACAACATTTTCTCTCCATACAGGAAACCCCCACAATGTTCGGTTTCGGACCTTTAATCTGTTAAGTTCTTGAAAAGGGACGAAAATACCCTTCCTTGCAAAAGAGAAATTAAAAATAAGGATTTCTTTTTTCCCGTCACCCCCTCCCCCTCCATAATAGTAGCAGTTGTTTGCCGTAGTGGCAGGTCCCCTTCAATCTGCCACCATAACACCACCTCCTCTCCTTCGTTCTGCCTCCATCGTCCCCACCTTCCTACCCCTACTCACACCCTTGTCACCAGTTAAAGGGACAGCAAAAAGGCAGAACCTCCTTGCAACTCCCTATGTCAGTTTGTCGCACTCTACATAGAGTGATAGGAAGAATGTATTATCATATACTCTACACCTCACCAAGCATGTCGGTAGTCAAAGTCATCACTTTAATCAGCAGATTTGTAAGCACTATTAAGGGTAAGGAAAGAACCAACTAATAAGAAGTCATGATAAGACTCGTGGAGCATGTATGAATTACACCATGAAAGATGCAATCCATCAAGAACGGCTATCCAATCTATATCTACTGGTTGAATTAGGGTCCCAATATTTATGACATGTAATTAATGTGGTACCTGCAAGCCAGCACCAGGTCAGCCCTCTGATTTGGCCCAACATACTTATATTCCGAGAGAGCACCGCAGGTGACTTTTAAGAACATCTCTCTGGTAACAACTACAGTGGTCAATCTTTTGTACAGTTCAAAGGGCATTGTATGACTCGTCTCTACAATTTCCTGATCCAAGCAGCCAGCTACTACTCCTTGTCCGCTGCAGCCAGATTGTTCCTGAACAGTTTTCTCCCCGGTAGTACTCTCCGTAGCATCTGGCATTAACTTTTGGAGACGCAGAGTGTCAGGTGATAATTCGGTTTTCATCCTTGCGAAAACCCTTTTACTTATCTGACAGGAAAATGTACTGCTGTTTCAGCATCTAAACTAGAACCATGAATACAAATATAAATATAAAAGAAGAAGAAAAATGTACAGGATAAAAGATGAGCCTTCCTGATAAAAGGTGGAGTACATCTAGTTGTTTTAATCATGCATCAATAAACAAAATGAAATCTGGCCAATATAAACTTAAAATGAGCAATTTTAATGAAACATTACATCACACCTAGGAAAAATGCACACATGATAATGAGTGCCATGTTTCAGAAGGTGTCATGTCTTCATGTTTGTGCAACATAGCCTTCCTAGTACCCACGAAACCTCATCCTAACTACACCAGCTCAAGGTACCAATCTTTGTAAATAATTTTTACATATATTTCAGAACAACCAATTCTACTTCATTACTCCTACGGACCCAAATGATTCAGATCATGAAACTTCATTGCACAAGAGCATCGAAATAAGCACACATACAAATGAGGTGTGTACTGACACAACCGAGTAAGACCCATGTGCAGACCGAACTGGAGAAACAAAGTGTCAATCAATCTATCTCGCCCCACTGACTGATCCGCTCCCAGAAGGCCCTACTTGCCTCCTTCAGGAAAACCCTATGGGCATCAGAATGAAGTAGCCAAGAAGTTTCCTCACATAGGAGCAATGTTATAAATTTCGCTAGGCGGATTCGGTGCGCCAAAGGGCCGCACATGGAAAAAAAAATTGAAAATTTGAATTTTCAGTTTTAATTTTTTTTTTTTAATTTTGATTTTTTTAAAATTTAGATTTTTTTTTCCTTATTTTTTGAATTTTTATTGCCTTTCTTTTAATTATTTTTGAAATTTGATTTTTTTTTTTTGAAATTTGAACTTTTTTTTGAATATTTTTTGCAATTTCAAATCTGAAATTTCAAATTTCAAAATTTTGAAAATTGAAATTTTGAATTTTTAAAATTTTTCGCCTTGACCGAACAAGGCCGAATTGGCCGAACGGGCCGAACAGGGCCGAACAGGCCCGCCTAGGCCCGAACAGGCGCCTAGGAGGGCCGAATTGGGGATTTTCGGTGCGGCAGGCGGCCGCCTAGCACCTAGGTGGCCGCCTAGCCCGATTTTTAGAACACTGTACAGGAGATTGTGGGCTGGCCACTTTACCTGTCCGCCCCTCTGTACATGATAGAGGATGCTGTCAAAGAGCAGGAATGCGCGCCAGCAATGATTGTGGAGGAGTGTTTCTACGTTTGTCCTTCCAGATAAGAACCCTGTAAATCCCCGAACTTCCCTTAGCCCTAGCATAAATGAGAAAAGTATCCCATGGTGGATTAGAAGGAAAATCCAATAGGCTTGGTTTTGTAACGTCCACCAACATCATCCATTGGTTGGTTGGTTCACAATCCACATCACCAATATCAATGGTTGATGCTAATGGGCGTTCAAACACCAAACCTATTAGATTTTTCTTCTAACCCTAAACCTAATCCATGGGGTTAGAATAAAAATCTAATGGACTTGGTGGTATCACCCACTACCATTGGTGTTGGTTGGTTCATAATCCACATCACCCCCTTGAGGTGACATGGATTGGAAACCAACCAACACCAATATCAATTGGTGATATTGGTGGACGTTCAAACACCAAGTCCATTGGACTTTTCTTCTAACCCTAACCTCATCCATTGGGGTTAGGATAGAAGGAAAATCCAATTGACATTGTGTTTGAACGTTCACCAACATCACGATTTGGTATTGGTTGGTTCACGATCCACATCACGCCCTTGAGGTGACATGGATTGTGAAGAGAATGTTGGTAGACGTTCAAACACCATGTCCATTGGATTTTTTCTAACCCTAAATCTTATCCTTGGGGCTTGAAAGAAAGTCCAATGGACTCGGTGTATGAATGTCCACCAACATCACCTATTGGTATTGGTATTGGTATTGGTTCACAATCCACGTCACTTAAGGGGGTAATGTGGATTGTGAACCAACCAACACCAATAACAATAGGCGACGATGGGGTTTAGAAGGTAAATTTAATGGACCTAGTGTTTGAACATACACCAACATCACCCATTCGTATTGGTTGGTTTACAATCTACATCACCCTCTTGCGGTGACGTGAATTGTGAAGCAACCAACATCAATACAAATGGGTGATGTTGGTGTACGTTCAAACCATAATTTGTGGCCGATACAAATCTGATACGGCCGATACAAATGGTTTGGCATGTCCTGATCCGATATCGATACTCACTGATACCGACATTGGAGGTCTCTTTTCCAGTCAATTCGGCAAAAAAAATTGAACGAAAAAGACCAATCAACAGGGTATAAAAACATAGTAATATCGTAGAAACATGTAAAAGAAGAAAACTTATCTATTGCAGGTAACCAATCTGCCAACGTGACTACTATTTCGTTCAATTCTAAAATTATTAAGAAACAACACAAAAAAATACTTAAAATTATGCCTAAATGCATAAAATATTTTTCTAAAAGTTCATTAATTTATTAATAACTATTTGTTTTTCGATGCCAAAAAACCCAATAGTCCGATCCAAAATCGCTGATAGTGTCGATCCCGATACTCATAGGAAGGGTCTTATACCGATTCCAATATCGATAGTGTGAACCTTGGTTCAAACACCTAACCTATTGGATTCTCTTTCTAACCCATTAATATAAACTAATTCTTCAATTTGTCCTAGCTCTGTTCAGGTTCTCAAATTATTCTCGCTACTTCTGATAGAAGCATGCAATATGTTTGATAGAAGAATAAGTTGAAGTAAAATGAAAACCTATCTTTTAAGTTGAAAATACCGACATCTAGATGATGCACAAAGGAATTTTCTTAATGGGCTCTGAGTGGTCATAAAGAGTTGCACAGGGAGTTGGTTTATGGCATAACATATATATATATATATATATATATATATATAAAAGACATGCCATGTTTTCTGTTCTATTCTAGGTCTCAAGCTTGAATAGAGTCGTCCATGGTTGGACGTAGGCGAGTTGGCCAAATTAGGTCAACTAGCAACATCTGTGATAAATCCTTAAGTGTTCAACCAGAAACATATAAGAGAATAATAGGAACTGGCAGGGTTCCTAACTGAATGATAAAAAAATATGTGGTCAAACTACTTCCCAACTTTATTCTGGAAAGAACTGAACAAGGCATCAAGTGATTTAGACGCAAGTAAAATATGAATACAAAATTCTTTAGGTGCCATTTTAATGTGGGGGGATATACAACTCCGAACGTTAAACTCAAAATAATGCAACTAAAATATGCATATGGGTACGCCAGCTTGTTAGAAACATCATTAACAACAGACAAAAGGGGGGAAACTAGTTACTATCTATATGGAACAACTTGATGGGTGAGAAGACTAAACTAAATCAACCTAAACAAACATTCATAATTCACATATACATAGAGACGACCCAAACAAGGACTCTCCAAGGTGAAATGCAAGAGGAGCTGAGTTTAGTATATTAAAAAATAGAAATGGTGGAAGCACTCAATAAATCATGTAAAGCAGTTAGATCCCGCCAGCATCAAAATTGTGTCATGTCCAGGAAGAGAAAAGAAGGCGGAAGGTACGACCAAACACCTTCTAATTAAGGAATTTATAAATAAGAGCTCTAGCTAGAACTTGGTACATGATTTCTAACATCACCAAAGACAAAATTGCTTAAATATAACACTTGTATTATGTACTTGAAAGGATTAGCTAACATAGTTCCTTTGGTCAGAGACGAGAATGATAATAAACTGATATAATCAAAACTTGTACTTAAGGAATTTATCAATAAGAGCTCTAGCTAGAACTTGGTACATGATTTCTAACATCACCAAAGACAAAATTGCTTAAATATAACACTTGTATTATGTACTTGAAAGGATTAGCTAACATAGTTCATTTGGTCAGAGACGAGAATGATAATAAACTGATATAATCAAAACTTATGACAAGCTTGGTCGAATAGATACAAATGAAAATATTATTTCAAGCTTTTGCAAATGGCTATGGGTGAAATCCAATCAGAATTTCATGTGACTGATCCACTTCCATCCTATATATGCAAAATAAATAAGAATTAGAATGTATGGAACTTCTATGTAAAAAAGGGTTTTATCATTTAGAATCTATGAAAATTAAGTAATACACTTAAATCCCATCAATTCTATCCATCCATGCATGAAATTTTGATATAATTTAATATGGAAATTTGAAGGAGACAGCCAACCAAAACATGTATAGTACTAAAAAAAATGCAAAATAAAATAAAGGAATGTGGAAATGAGGGGAGGACAAAAGAATTGGGGACTTGCTTTTAGGCGTTCCTCCTCTCTTCTGCTCCTTGGTGGCTGATCCAAGCACCCCCAACCTCCCCCTCTTCCGATCTTGTAACCACCTAATTCCGGGAGAGGGGTATTTTCGTCATTTCAATAATTGTTTGAGAATTTTATTAGTGATAATAATATTTGTTATTATATGTATTGGTTGTGAGCTAGCTAATTAGAATGGACTATATGATTAGTGAGTTAGCCTATTGGATTGGACTAGGTGCTAGTGAGCCCAAGTGGACCCAACTAGACTTGAATTGACCTATTGGTTCAATCAATTAGTTAGTCATGATTTGACTCATCAGATTAAGGTGAATGAATGGAATATTCCTTTCATTAGATTAGAAACTTTCCCATAATTAACCCTCATAATTAAATATATTGTCATAACAATCTAGAGGGGCACATTGGATATTGCAACCTAACCCTAACCCTAAGGAGGTGGCCGGCCCTATTTTAGGAGGGGGAGAGTCTCTCTCCTCTTTATTAATTAGCTCATTTCATCCCAAATTTGTTCTTCCCCAAATTGTGTCCAAACTCCACCAATTTCTTTCAATTTCACCTCATTTCCTACTCATATTCATCATCAAGGAGGCCTAGGAGCTTGGATTGCAAGGAGCACTATTTGAAGAGGAGATTATAGGAGCTTGTGTCCATTTCGTGTCCACCCGGAGAAGTTTCATTGGAATTTGACTCTCAATAGGTATAATCCCCATTTTCTTTCAATTTCATAGTTAATTTATAGTATTAGACCCTTAAGAACCCTTCAATGGCTAAAGACTACCCATAGGAGGAAGAACTAGGTCCTAATAAGCTATATATTGTTATAGTTACATTGACTTTTGTGGCCAAATTGGAGAAAATTCGAGTTTGGGCCATTAGGTGTTCGTAGGAATATTTCTTTAGTGATTTGGAGTGTGATGCATGATTTAATAGGATATGTGTGTCCACAATTGGATACGAGGAGTGCGTATCACGGTAAGTCGTGATACGGTGTCATAGAAATGGTAATTCTATGTGTATTGAGTTCTAGCATGCCAATTTCTCTATATTGCATTAGAATAACTATTCCTAATAGTATTTATATTATATTTTATATATTAAATAAGTTCTATGTGTTTTGGTAGTATATTTGGGGTTTAGAAGGGTGAGTCTAGTGTGTATCATGGAGTAATGCACTTTAGGTGTTTGTGTTTTTGTTAGTATCCTTGTATTGGGGTTGAGTGTCATGTGGATGAACTATGGATTGATATAAAGTGGCTACATCTGTGTACCCATGAAGAAGGGATTGGAATTTGTGTTGAGATAAGGTATCAATGGCTTGATACATAGATGTGGATATTGGAGCCATGTGAGAAGTTGGATGTTTGGTATCATGATGTTGTGTTAGTGTATTAGGTGTAGGAGGGAGGACTTGGTTCAGGTGTCAGAGAACAGTGGGGAAACCTCTGTGTTTAGTCTTTGAATGAAGTTAGAGTGTTGTGTTCTGTCAATGGCTAAGTGATTGCAGTAGGTATAGTGTAATTAGGTGCAGACCAGGGGGATTAACTCTTCAGTGTGGTAGGCAGCAAGAGTGCAAAGCAACTCTTAGTGTGGTATTTGGGAACAGTGGCACTAGGGCAGTAGCAACTTAGAAAGAAATTGCTCAGTGAGGGGAGGATCTGTATGGTATCAGTGATCTAAGTTGGATGGTGATGTGAGTAGCATGGTAATAATGTGGGAGTTGATGAGCATTAGTATATGATAGAGGATATAGACAGGTATCAGAGACCAACTTGGAATAGTGCATCAATAGATAGGTTGAGCATCAAGGCTTGAAGAAGGAGCCAAGTATGGTGTTGAGATGAGGTATTGGAGTATCAGTGTAGTGAGGGCAATGCATTGCCTTCAATGGCAGTTAGATGGGGAAGTATCAATAACAGCGACCTAGGTGTGAATGGAAGTCCAAGAGCTAGGTAATGTGGGTATATTAGTTTAATGTGTAGTGGGTGGTATATGTGTCAGTGAAGTGCATCCAGGATGTTATGGGGACCTGACCAGTAGGTAAAGGTGTGAATCAGTGTATTAGATTTGGGTGTGTCTGTGAGTGACAGATCCATGAGTGTGTCATGGGATAGGTAGATACTAGAATATGTAAGTATCCTACTTATCTTAGTATATTAGTTAGGTGTTAGTATTAGTGAGATATCCATCAGGAAATAGAGTTGAGGTTGGACTGTTGTGCCAGTGAGGGTTCAATTAGAGTGAGTTTGTGTATCATGATACCTGATACCAAGTGTGAAGTGTAGGTAAGGTGTCAATGAGATGGATGTTCACCAAGGAATATCAGTCCTTGTTGCAAGAGAGAGTATTCTATTCACTTTGAGGTTGTTGGTATCCTAGAATACTTTGAGTATCATAGGTATATGAGTATAGGAGTACCTAGATATCTTGATGATATTACTGATATAACTATATAGGTTATATATAGTATAGATAACTTTATACAGATAAGTTGTGGCAAGGTATTAGATATTGGGTAAGATAACGGGTTTAAGTTAAGTTAATACTAGATATTAGATAGTACTAGTATATCCATAAGTTATATATATAATTACTTAGTGATATTAGCTAGTACAGCTAATACCTTCAAGGTATGGACCTAAAAACCTAGGTATAGCCTAGTATTAACTTAGTTTAGTCTCGTAACCAACCTAGAAGTTAGTTTTGAACCTAGAATCAAGATATTGACCTATTTTGACTAGTATGACCTAGTTTTGCCCTAGAAACCATATTTTATCTTATTTAAGCTTGTTTAACACTTTATTACACCAATTGACATGGAATTTCATATATAGGTCAGTGTGACACCAGTTCAGACACAAATTTGCATCATTTGTTCAGGACCTCAGGCAAATACATTCTCTGATAGTTTTCCGTATATGATATCTTCTATGTTTCTTGTATCTAGTGTAGTTGTACTTGATTCTTGACACATGGTTACACGGATTGGTATTTTTTGGATCCCGTCATGAGATATTATTCATTGTGTATCTTGTGCATGCCTTGTGATTCTTGTACATGTATATACACCGATTCATGAGAATGGTGTCCCCCTTCTCATATCTCGTGTCGTAACGTGTCATGGTTGGATCCACTATACTAGTCGAGGACAGGGAGTGTTAGTTAGATATGTGACCATACCCCTCCTTGTGCATGTCCTTGTGATTGTTGGTCATACACCGCACGTATGATTAACCAGGCCCTATCCTTATGCAAGTTCCCAAACCGATCACATGTCGAAGCTAGTACTCACTTAGTTCTATATCTTGATTCTTGTACATTATATTCCTTGCTCTTGTATTTACTTTACAGCATTCCATTCTTACCATATTTTCAGTTCTTGTTATATTATCCTGTATTTCTAGCTATTTACTGTTACATAATCTTTATCATTTATTGAAACTGCATTAGAGGTGTGCTTCACTCCAATCTTGACTGGATAATATTTTTCAGATGATATAGAGGATTGATACCGACCACTATAGACCACAGAATGTGGTAGGAGTAGAATTGGAGACTGTAGCTCGGAAGGAGCTAGTACCAGTTGAGGGAGATGACACACTAGTTGTAGCTCAGTAGCTAGATAGATTTTATTGTGTACTGGATTTGTTTTCAGCTCTTGAGACTAGATATGATATTACATTTGAGACTTGTATTGATGTTGATAGCTCTTACACCATTATTGTGAGATGTATCTTGACTCTTATTTCTGATTCTCTTTATATCTTATTCGTGCGTTGATTCCTCCTTATAGATTTTGTGATTGAGTATTTATATTGAGTTGAGATGTTATTGACAGATGATATTTATTGTGGTATATTATTATTAGATAGCATTGATAACCTAGACAACGTTATACCGCCGATGTTGCGGCATAGGCTGGATGTATCCACGTACTCGTACCCTTGTATCGGGTGCGGGTCGTGACAGATCTCTCTCTCTCTCTCTCTCTCTCTCTCGATTTGGTCTGGGAAGAACAAAAGAAAGAAAGGAAGGAGGAGAGAATGAATAAGAGAGGGTATGTGGATGGATTGGATTTAACTACATCACTTGGGTGTCTCATGGCTAGGCGGATGACACCTTAGCCATGGGGTATCCCCAAAAAACACAATAGAAAATAAAAGAATGGTAAAGATAAAGAAAAAAGAATTATAAAGATTATTTTTTATTTTTTTTATTAGGTTTAGGTTAGAATTAGGGAATTAGGAAATCAAAATAAAATGCAATTACTCAAGTACTGATGACTAAATATTATTAAAGCATTAATTGCGGGAAACGCCAAAGATTAGGTGCCCCAATTCACCCAGCCATGATCGACTCTACTTGAGCTCGACCCATGGGGGGTGGTCCATATCTCGTCGGTTTGACCCCAAGACCGACCTCCTTGGTCAAGCTCGAGCAATAGACGGCCATGGTTGGACGAGTTGGAGACGCCTAATCTTAGGCATTCTTGGAGCGGCACCCAACCACATGCCTTCATCCATGGGTGTACAACAGTCCTTGGCAACCCTACGTCCAACCATGGACGACTATGCTCGAGCTCGAGACAAGAACAGAACATATATATATATATATATATATATATATATATATATATATATATATTGACATCAGAAAACTTCTTGTGCAACTCGGAGCCCATTTAAGAAAATTCATTTGTGAACCATCCCGTTGTCGTTTACAATTGTGTGCGTACTTTGCAACTTAAAAGGTAGATTTTTATTATACTTCAACTCATAATTCTATCCAACATATTGCATGCATCTAACCAAATTAGCGAGAACAATTTGAGAACCTGAACAGGGCTAGTTTGAAGGATTACAGGTTTGAGTTCATTCATGAATTACTAGTTCAAAAATCCCTAGCATCACCTAGAACATACTCTAGTTCTATTCTCCTACCTCATATCTCCCTGCAAGAAACTTGCTTCTGAGGGAGCATTACCGGGGACCCCTCCCCAGTGAGCTCCTTTTGCAGGTATTCTCATGAACCCTTTCGCTGGTATTTGTGGAGGAGGAGCAAACCATGTCTCCCAATCACTTCTTGAGCTATAGTTATAGATTAAAAAAATAAAAATGCTTTGAACACAAATCGAATAAAATTAGAAAGTAATAGTGAAAGCTACTGATCCACACTATAACTAGAAATAGAATCAACGAACAGTAAATAAAAGATTGAACCTTCCTCAACAAATGTATCCATAAACCATCAAGATCGAATGGATCGAGGAGGATAAGTGTGTCTATTTATACCTTGAAAGCATGGCGAGCCTTGCAGCCCATGAGCTGGAGAGCGCTCTGGAGCACCGGTCGCGTGTAGCGGAACGTCGATCTCCCTCTCCCCTCGTCGCCCCCGCCATTATCGTCCCCCTTGTCGACCACCACTATGTAGAGAGGCTTCGACGCCTCCGCCATGGTGAAAACCTATAACTCAAGAGGAGGAAGAAGAGGACAATGTAGTAGGTATGGAGGAGAGAATTAGGGTTAGGGTTTTTGTAGGAGGAATGGGGAATGGATCCGCCATTTCCAACTCTCCCTCCTCTCTTCTTCTCCTCCTCCCTCCTGCTGTCACCGATTCCACGAGTCGCTCCCATCGAGGCTACATCTGTCACTCTCAAACCTCCTCTTTCTCTCTCTCTAGAAAAACAAAAAAATTATATATTATTTCGCAGAAAAAGACCTCGTCAGACTTTACATTGCCATATCTGCAACTTAGAATCGGACCCAAACTGCAAAATTAGTGAACATCTGGAGTTTTCGAGTAAGATGCCACGGATGTTCGGTCACTGCAGGAGACACTCTACGTTACGGTTGTGATGTTAACAGGTGGCAGAAAAGTACACGTGGCCGGAGGAGAGTGACTGAGCTTGATGTTTGGTATTGGGATAGGGCAGCGGATTGGTTTAGGACAGTGAAAAGGACTGTTCAAGGGGGTAGACCGTGTTTAACGGTGTTAATTGACGGGTCAAGCACGCGTTGTTTACGGGAGGGTGTTTTCGTAAATGTACTATTATGGTCCTTTAGTACGATAAGGATGGGTTTGCGGAACCATTGAAAAAGGAAAATAATTTTTTATATATATTTGGTTGTCAAAAAAAATAGGAGAAAAAAAATTAATTCTAATATAAAAAAAAAAAAAATAGTAGAGAAAGTGGCTCTCCTATCCAACTAATATTCACATTTCCACCATAAAAAATTTATTTTTTCTTCCAATTTTCTTTCTCTCTCCAAACATCGAAAAAATGATGAAAATTATAATTTTTTAAAGGAAGTGAAAGAACAAGAAATTGATTTCATGTCCTTCCCTTTCCGAACCAAACGAGACATTAGGCTTTGGTTTACGGAATTAGATCTTGGAAGGGAAAAAAAAAAGTTATTTCTTTTATATATTTGGATGATAAAGAAAGAACAAAAAAAAATGACTACAAAAAAAAACATAAATAAAGAAATAAATTAGTTTTTTATGTGTATCAAGGATTTACTTTCACTTTCTAATTATTCACTTTTTTCAATTTTCTTGGTCTTTCCAACATAGAAAAAAAATTGACAAAAATTAATAATTTTTAAAAAAATTAGTTTTCTCTCATTTTCTTTCCGCTGTCTCATTAGTGGGTTAATGGGCCATATTCTGGAGACAAGTAAATGTGCAAATCTTATGACAAATATTTTCTTAAAAAATATTAAAGATGTATAATATGGTTCTTCGTGAAATTGAATTCATCCAATCATGATGCAGTATGTCTCTACTTGCTTACCACTAAAACCAGGAGGCTTTGACTAATACTAAATATGTGCTTATAATTATTTTCTTATGAAAAAGTAAGTGTATGCAGAGAGCAAGGAAGAAAAGAAAGGAATACTTTAGTCTTTGAAAAGAAAACTATGACGAAGAACCGATCATGGGTATGTGAATGCAATATATTTGTATTGAAATTAAACATATTATATGTTTAAAGCTTTCAATTAAATTTAGTAATACAATCTTTAAAATGGCTTCAAAAGAGGGTTGCAGTTGCAAATCAAGAGAGAAGGGAATAATGACTAAACTTGAAAGGAAAAAAAAAAGAATAATGGCAATAGAATGAGACCGAGTCGTGATAAAGATTTTATGAATGTTAGGTATGCTAGTAACCCTTCCTAAGCTAAGTGCAAATATGTCCTTTATATGTATTATATCCATATCTTTTTATATAATATAGTTCACATATATAAATGTCTTGTCATTATTTTCATTGTTGGGAACAGACACAAAACCAACAAAATAAACATCATTTTTCAAACTGTAAGAAACGTCTGTTTCCATTAGAAAAAGTGTGTGAGCTTTATTGCAAATTAACAAAGAATAGTACATTGAGAATTCTAACACTGAGAATTCTGAGTACAAAATAATCAGAGAATTATAACGATGGAGATTAAGTCGCAAGTGACTTCTCTACTCTGTTGACTATCCTATGACAAAGATTAGAAATTTAATAACTCTCAGCTCACTGGCAAAAAGAGCAGCAAATTGGCTCAAAAGTACTCATCTTTCGATGGTTTCGGAAGTACATGTCACAACTATTTATAACCATTCACACTATAACGGCTATATGTGTCACATTCTGGTTCTGCAGAACTGATTCGTTCTCACATTTGGTTCCGCAGAACCGTTAGTCCTCGCTAGGGCATGATGTCGTACAAGTCTGGGGTTGCACTTGTACAATGCAAGAACGTGCACATGTGTCAAAATCTTTTATAAATATTTCAGCAACACAGCAACAAAATATTGAACACACACACTGTATAGGAAGAAAATTATTTCTTTTATTCATTCATTGCAACAGAGTACAATTTCTCAGTATTGAAATGAAAATGCCTGAACGGCTTACATAGCTTTCCATAAAATAAATTACTGATAGGCTGACATGAAATAATATTCTTATCCCATACATTATGTCCCTTTATTACATTCTTTAAAACTGGAAATAGCAACTGAAAATTTTGAATACTTTGAAAATATGAAGAAGCTTTGAAAAGAACTGCAGCAAAAGCTTTATCTCCCTTGATATTCCGCTGTACCTCGGTCACCTGAGTTGTCCACAAAGCTATGGGTCAATACTCAACATGTACTGGTGAGCAAAACTAGCCCACTCACCTAAACCAACACTTCTGAATTAAGACAAGTAGTTTAATAAGCAACAGTTTAAAATAGACAACAATTAAAATAGGCAACAGTTAAAATAGGCAACAGTTTAGCAGTGCAACATATAAATCTTTGCAACATATGATTCTTACCCCGGCCAATGGTCGTTCATGTATAAATTACAAGATTATTCTTACCGCCCCTGCATAAGACATCATTAGCATAAAATCTCTCTCTTAGGGTCATTGGTATTGTTTCACCATATAGGACTTTTACCACGGTATGCAGTGCACCTCCTCGGGATGGTAGCTATCCTCCGATGAGAATCCTACAATATCCCGTGCCTATAAGCACGTACGAATGTCTCCTCCTAGGTCGAAGCAGTCCCCGATGTCCCGGGTCCAGATCGAGGAAACTTATTACCTTGTGCATAAGCTGTCCATGACCATGCGAATGCATAAATGACTAAGTTATAAACACATTACATGGTAAAATAATAAAATATTCACAGCCAACATTATTCTCAATGGAAATTTCTTAGTCCATACTTTTCTCGCTTGGGGACTTATACAGTCCATACTTACTTGCTTTCTTTTTTTTCTTTATGGGGACCTAAACAGTCCATACCTTACTTTTCTTATTGATTATTTACAGTATAGCATAGCATACTCTTGATAGTTGTCATGACCCACACCCGGTATAAGGGTACGAGAACGTGGGTACGTCCAGCCTACGATGTAGCATCGGCGGTAGAACGTTGTCTAGGTCAGCAATACTATCTAAACATCTCACATAATATATATATACCTGTCAAGATATCTCAACTCCAAAAGGAGGACACAATAATAATCAATACACAAACACAATAAAACTAGAGGAAGATGTATCACGATATAGAATAGGAGAAATAGAATCACAAGTCACAATACAACTCACAACCAAGTCTATTAGACTAGCATAATAGTCTCAAATATAATACATGTCAAAATATCTAAACTGAGACATAACCAATACAAGAGTCTAAACATCTGTAACTAGTTGATCATCCCCCAGTATCGGCTCCTCCTGAATCGCCGTCTCTAACTCTACACCCACTACGTCCTGAGGTCCATAGTGTGTAGGATACCAGTCATCTAAATTATCTGAAAAATATATCCAATCAGGAATAGAGCGAAGCACACCTCTAACAATAGTTCCAAATAAATAATAAAGACTATGTAGCAGTAAATAAAGAGAATATACAAGATAAATAGAGCATGAGCAGGAAAATATACAGAATATGGAAATGTTATAAATAGTACAAGAGAGCTGAGCAGCATAGACAAGATTCAGGAAATATAACTAACTAAGTGAGTGAGTACTAGCTTCGACATGTGATTGACTTGGAAACTTGTACAAAAATTATGGCATGGCTAATCATACGTGAAGTGTATGATTAACACTAACATGGTACTTGTACATGAATACTTGTACAGGGTGGGTATGATCATATATCAAACTAACACTCCCTAACCCCCGACTGTAAAGTAGATCCAACCATGATACGTAATGATATTGGATTCGCAAAGCAGGGGGCCAACCATGATACGTAATGATATTGGTATTTATACATGTACATGAATCACAAGGTGTCACGCCCCAGTCCCAAAATGACGAGGGACTGAGCACGTGCACAATGGCCAGCAGCACGCACCGATGGACAACCCAATATAATGGATCCATCAGGGCATGCTTAAGCTGTAGTCTAGCAGTAATATGTTACAAGTCTCAGGTAATTCTAATCTCATCCACAGAAATAACACAGATTAATTTGCCAGAAATAATGCAATAGAAATAAATATGCAATATCAAATAAGGTTATCTCGGGAAACAAATCCGAGAAATATTCTGTTACATTTAAGGAAAATAGACAGGAATGAAATGCTGGAAATGGAAATACTGTGTAGTGGAAGCCGGTGCTCAGGAGAAATCTTCGGCCACTACTTCGTCCTCTGTTCCTTGTTCTGCTCCAAGGAGTGCTCCGGTACCGTACACCTCTGGGTAGTTCTCTTCAGCTGTACCTGGGGACATAATCCGGATCCAGGTCCTCAGGGGACAGCAAGGTACAGAAAATACAAGCCAAAATAACTACAGTGCAGCAGTTAATTAAACAAGAGGGTAAGCTATGTAACCAGCTAAGTGATATGCAATATGAGAGCAGCACTAGAACTCAGGCTGAAGCCACTACAAGCTCTGTGTCGGGGAGCCGGTAGAGGCAATAACTATGAACTACACTATGTTATATACTATGTTATATATATAATATCAGCCTGTAGTCTGTGTGTCTCTCCCCACCCAATGTAATCACGTAAGCCATGACCATAACGTCTCATGTCCATGTCAGCGGGATTATAACTAATGCAGCAAGTCTGATAGCTATGAATCAAAATGTCTAAGGATGTAAAGTCTATGTCATATAACATGCATCCTATACAGAATCACCTTGAATGCCTCAGGAAGACTCTGTCTCATGAAATAGTGTCAAGTGTCCTGGGTTCTGGTGTACTTGATAGGACAAGTACGAGAATTATCGGGCCTCGATATCCATGTCTATGTGACGTTACACAACCCCGCGTACGGAGTCGGCATCCGACTATGATCGGACACTAAGTACATCACACGTCTCCTAGGTCAAGCAGTTAAAATATGTTACATATGGCACTACCAGAATTCAAGTAAAATACTATAACAGGAATTACTGAGAATTTACAAGCTCTATGTTCTCACTGATGCAAAATTAACCAAGAAAATATATATCAAGCTGCAGCGTTTGGCAAGGTACACTTGCATGTGGTTCCGGCTATGTTTGCAGTTCTGACTTCGGCGGGAATTGCAGGCGGTACTCCGGTTGCTGAAACAAACATCACCATCAGATCCAGAAAATATCAATCAGCTAGAAACGCCTGTCCTTGGGTCCAATTTGGAGACAAGGGCAGAAACGGCAGTTTTGGGCCAAAACGGGGTCCACCGGTGGGCCCGCTTTGCACCAAAAAACGCGTCAGGGTCAATGGTCTCCAAATTCACCAAACTTAGTGTCAATAGGTCAGAAACGCTGATATGAACCCAACGGAACTTTCAGAATTGAATTCCGATGAGCCGTTCACAAAATCGCCCGTCGAGCGGGGCATGTGGGGCCCACGACACGCGATTTCGTCAACGTTCTCAGAATCGAACCAAACTTGACCCACAGGACCAGCGTATCGCTACGAGTCCGATGGCGCAAGTTTCGTTTCAATCCGACGTGTGTACACAAAGTTAGGTCGAATTGCAGAAAAGACAGATACGGGGCGATATCCGCGGATACGCGTTGATTCCGGTGTGCACGCACACCCAAATCAGCTTCCACGAAATCCCACACGTCCGTATCGACGAGGCGCACGTATCTGTGAAGACCGCACGCGACCAAGTCGTCCCGTTTGGCGAGGCGTACTCAGTTCCGGGGTGAAACAGGGTCTGGTTTTTCCTGTTTTTGGATCGCGGTGTGCGATCACCACAGGACGCGATGCCCCGAGCGGTTTGTCCGGGCACCGAGAGGGTCATACAGGCTTCGCGTAGAAATTTACGGAATCGAATTCCGAGCTACGAGGAGAAAATTATGAGTACCTGAAGGGACTCGAAAAATCGAGATTTTCTGTGTCCGAATCGTGTCCTGGACACGTGTCCTCGGCTAGGGCTAGGGTTCCCTGTGTCCGGTTCTGTGTCCGCGTGTCTGGGCTCTGGGGGACGGGCCGCCGGTCGAGGCGACCCCGGGGCGGTGCTGGCGGCGGACGGCGAGGTCTCCGGCGGCGTCGAGGGGGTCGGCCGGCAGCTCGAGGAGGAGTTGGACTCGGGGTCGGCTCCGCCTGGGGAGGAGGAGGAAGAGGAAGGGGAAGGGCTCTGGACGGCGGGCGGATCTGGAGGTGGGGCTCTCGGCGGGTGGCGGTGCTAGTGTGCGGAGGGCGGCGGGTTAGGGAGGAGGTCGGCCGGAGTGGGGTTCCGGCGGAGGGTGGCTGTGTTTGGGGAGGTCGAGGGAGGAGGGAAGAGGGTTTTATAGGCCTCGGGGCGGGGGGGTTGGCCGAGGACGAGGGGCGTCGTGGCGGAGAGGTCGGAGGGGGAGGCGATGTGGGGTCGTGGCCGACGGTCATGCGGCGGGCGGCGGGTTTTCCGGACGGCGTGGGTGACAGGGGCGGGTGAGGGTGAAGCGGGTCCGGGTCGGGCGCGGATCCGGGTGAGCGGACCCGCCCGACCCGCTAAGGGTGAGGTTGGGCTGGGCTGGTCGAAATGGGCTCGGCCCACTGGGCCGGGCCGGGCCCAAAGCAAAAAATAATAAAAAAAATATATATAAATAACAGTAAATTAAATAAATTAATTCAGAAAATAGTTTTTAGGCTTTTAAAAATAGGTCTGATGCCCAATAAAATCCCAGAAAATTACCCTAAGTCCGGTTTTCTATTTTACATCCAAAAATATTATTTTCATAATATTTTAATATCATTTATTATCATTTAAAAATCATTGAATAATTAAAACCCTATTTTTAAATTACAGAAAATTCCCAGAAAATTCCAGAAAATTGTGAAAAATCCAGTTTTTAAAATTTTGAAAATTCAGGGGGTTTACAATCTACCCCCCTTAAGAGGATTGCGTCCTCACAATCAAGGATAACCGGTCAGCAGAGATGACACGGTCGCAGGTATCGTTTGAAAGCACATCACAAGGGACTTCAGGGAAATACCGTTTCCCTAAAAATTGAAAGTTTACACTTTCCAGGAAAAATCTAGTTAAAACTATAACTTTTATGAAAACCAGGTTGTTATTAACAAGTTGCAATTTACTAGGTTGGGGCTGAGGTCACGAACCAACGGGCACGAACTACACAAGACTAAAACGGATAACTATGAATCACTTACTCGCATCAGCGTCCTGCACAGTCAGCGCATAAGCTTGCCCTCGTCCTTGAGGTAGATTCCTCTGCTGCTGTTGGGCTTGCTGGAAGAGTGCTGCTTGAGGTGCCAGAGGTGGCCTAGGTGCCGGTAAAGCAGGTTGGGCTGCCTTTGGTGCTCCATCTCGATGCTGAGGACAGTCCTTGGCTATGTGTTGATTGGTGCCGTAAATCAGGCACAATCCCAACTTGCGTCTGCAGTCCCTCTCGACATGGCCTATCTTGCCGCAGTAGTGACAGGTAGGAAGGGTCTGCGAAGCTGTCCTCGGTGGCTGGTGCGTGTGAGATCTTTTTGCAGATTCTCCCGGTGATGATCTGTCTGGTGCTGTGGTGATTGGCCGCTTGAGGCGAGACTCTCTCCTGGTGACGCGTTCCATGCGTCGAGCTGCAGCGAGAACGTCGGAGTATGATGTTGGTGCGACGGACCCAATTAGTTTCTGCAGTTCAATGTTCAGTCCGTCGAAGAATTTCTCGGCCTTCTCTTCCTCTGTCGGGATCAGGGTTGGGGCGAAGTGGCTCAGACGAATAAATTCCGCGTTGTACTCTTCCACCGTCATAGAGTCCTGAGTGAGGCGGTTGAATCTGTCCCGAAGTTCTGATCGTGCGATAGCCGGAATGTACATCTCCTGGAAGAGCCTGGAAAACTCTTCCCAAGTGACTCGGTCTGGTCCGAGTCGTGTCTCCTCGGATAGCCACCAGTGATGAGCATTATCCGTCAATTGCATTCGGACGGCAGTCATCCAACGTTCCCGTTGTAGCTCAGCTGCTTCAAGTTGATGCCGAATGTTGGTGAGCCATTCATGAACTTCTGTGGGCTCTTCTTTTCCAGAAAAAGTGCGGGGCTTCAGTTGGCGGAAGTCAGTGATTGAGCCTGTAGATGGCCGTCGAGCTGGTAGGTTGGCCTGCTCCAGTACAGTTACGATGCTGTCCCTCCAGAAGTTAGCTTCGCGACGCTGAGCCTCGTGTTGGACTTGTTGCTGGGCTTGCATCATCGCGTAGATCATTTGAAATATCTGCTGCCCGTCAATTGGCTGTCCTTGTGGGAGCACGGGCGTTGGTGGAACGAACTGCGGCGGAGGTGGAATGTCATCGCGTCGGAATCGGGAGGTAGGTTGACCTGCCTGCTGGCTCTGTTGAGTTGGTGGAACTCCTTCGACTGGTGTCACTTCGTCGTCATAGGTGACACCTGTAGCTTGGGGTGTTCCGACGGGAGTCTCATTGCATTCCTGTGGGTCCATTTCCCTGCATCCAAAATACCCACTAAGAGGCGTACATGAATCAAGGCAAGATGCAAGTCAATAAATTAATTCGAATGCGATACAGATATCAAAAACGATTCAAGCAAGTGGATGAGATCCTAAAGACTTATCCTATCTTATTGCAGGCCTGTTCGGTCCCTAAGTTGAAACCGAACAATTTAGTCGTAGACCTGCATGGGCCACCACAAAAACCATGTCACGCCCCAGTCCCAAAATGACGAGGGACTGATCACGTGCACAATGGCCAGCAGCACGCACCGATGGACAACCCAATATAATGGATCCATCAGGGCATGCTTAAGCTGTAGTCTAGCAGTAATATGTTACAAGTCTCAGGTAATTCTAATCTCATCCACAGAAATAACACAGATTAATTTGCCAGAAATAATGCAATAGAAATAAATATGCAATATCAAATAAGGTTATCTCGGGAAACAAATTCGAGAAATATTCTGTTACATTTAAGGAAAATAGACAGGAATGAAATGCTGGAAATGGAAATACTGTGTAGTGGAAGCCGGTGCTCAGGAGAAATCTTCGGCCACTACTTCGTCCTCTGTTCCTTGTTCTGCTCCAAGGAGTGCTCCGGTACCGTACACCTCTGGGTAGTTCTCTTCAGCTGTACCTGGGGACATAATCCGGATCCAGGTCCTCAGGGGACAGCAAGGTACAAAAAATACAAGCCAAAATAACTACAGTGCAGCAGTTAATTAAACAAGAGGGTAAGCTATGTAACCAGCTAAGTGATATGCAATATGAGAGCAGCACTAGAACTCAGGCTGAAGCCACTACAAGCTCTGTGTCGGGGAGCCGGTAGAGGCAATAACTATGAACTACACTATGTTATATACTATGTTATATATATAATATCAGCCTGTAGTCTGTGTGTCTCTCCCCACCCAATGTAATCACGCAAGCCATGACCATAACGTCTCATGTCCATGTCAGCGGGATTATAACTAATGCAGCAAGTCTGATAGCTATGAATCAAAATGTCTAAGGATGTAAAGTCTATGTCATATAACATGCATCCTATACAGAATCACCTTGAATGCCTCAGGAAGACTCTGTCTCATAAAATAGTGTCAAGTGTCCTGGGTTCTGGTGTACTTGATAGGACAAGTACGAGAATTATCGGGCCTCGATATCCATGTCTATGTGACGTTACACAACCCCGCGTACGGAGTCGGCATCCGACTATGATCGGACACTAAGTACATCACACGTCTCTTAGGTCAAGCAGTTAAAACATGTTACATATGGCACTACCAGAATTCAAGTAAAATACTATAACAGGAATTACTGAGAATTTACAAGCTCTATGTTCTCACTGATGCAAAATTAACCAAGAAAATATATATCAAGCTGCAGCGTTTGGCAAGGTACACTTGCATGTGGTTCCGGCTATGTTTGCAGTTCTGACTTCGGCGGAAATTGCAGGCGGTACTCCGGTTGCTGAAACAAACATCACCATCAGATCCAGAAAATATCAATCAGCTAGAAACGCCTGTCCTTGGGTCCAATTTGGAGACAAGGGCAGAAACGACAGTTTTGGGCCAAAACGGGGTCCACCGGTGGGCCCGCTTTGCACCAAAAAATACGTCAGGGTCAATGGTCTCCAAATTCACCAAACTTAGTGTCAACAGGTCAGAAACGCTGATACGAACCCAACGTAACTTTCAGAATTGAATTCCGATGAGCCGTTCACAAAATCGCCCGTCGAGCGGGGCCTGTGGGGCCCACGACACGCGATTTCGTCAACGTTCTCAGAATCGAACCAAACTTGACCCACAGGACCAGCGTATCGCTACGAGTCCGATGGCGCAAGTTTCGTTTCAATCCGACGTGTGTACACAAAGTTAGGTCGAATTGCAGAAAAGACAGATACGGGGCGATGTCCGCGGATACGCGTTGATTCCGGTGTGCACGCACACCCAAATCAGCTTCCGCGAAATCCCACACGTCCGTATCGACGAGGCGCACGTATCTGTGAAGACCGCACGCGACCAAGTTGTCCCGTTTGGCGGGGCGTACTCAGTTTCGGGGTGAAACAGGGTCTGATTTTTCCTGTTTTTGGATCGCGGTGTGCGATCACCACAGGACGCGATGCCCCGAGCGGTTTGTCCGGGCACCGAGAGGGTCATACAGGCTTCGCGTAGAAATTTACGAAATCGAATTCCGAGCTACGAGGAGGAAATTATGAGTACCTGAAGGGACTCGAAAAATCGAGGTTTTCTGTGTCCGAATCGTGTCCTGGACACGTGTCCTCGGCTAGGGCTAGGGTTCCCTGTGTCCGGTTCTGTGTCCGCGTGTCCGGGCTCTGGGGGACGGGCCGCCGGTCGAGGCGACCCCGGGGCGGTGCTGGCGGCGGACGGCGAGGTCTCCGGCGGCGTCGAGGGGGTCGGCCGGCAGCTCGAGGAGGAGTTGGACTCGGGGTCGGCTCCGCCTGGGGAGGAGGAGGAAGAGGAAGGGGAAGGGCTCTGGACGGCGGGCGGATCTGGAGGTGGGGCTCTCGGCGGGTGGCGGTGCTAGTCTGCGGAGGGCGGCGGGTTAGGGAGGAGGTCGGCCGGAGTGGGGGTCCGGCGGAGGGTGGCTGTGTTTGGGGAGGTCGAGGGAGGAGGGAAGAGGGTTTTATAGGCCTCGGGGCGGGGGGGTTGGCCGAGGACGAGGGGCGTCGTGGCGGAGAGGTCGGAGGGGGAGGCAACGTGGGGTCGTGGCCGACGGTCACGCGACGGGCGGCGGGTTTTCCGGACGGCGTGGGTGACAGGGGCGGGTGAGGGTGAAGCGGGTCCGGGTCGGGCGCGGATCCGGGTGAGCGGACCCGCCCGACCCGCTAAGGGTGAGGTTGGTCTGGGCTGGTCGAAATGGGCTCGGCCCACTGGGCCGGGCCGGGCCCAAAGCAAAAAATAATAATAAAAAAATATATAAATAACAGTAAATTAAATAAATTAATTCAGAAAATAGTTTTTAGGCTTTTAAAAATAGGTCTGATGCCCAATAAAATCCCAGAAAATTACCCTAAGTCCGGTTTTCTATTTTACATCCAAAAATATTATTTTCATAATATTTTAATATTATTTATTATCATTTAAAAATCATTGAATAATTAAAACCCTATTTTTAAATTACAGAAAATTCCCAGAAAATTCCAGAAAATTGTGAAAAATTCAGTTTTTAAAATTTTGAAAATTCAGGGGGTTTACACAAGGCATGTACAGGAATCACAGGGCATGTACAGGGTCCAACAAAAAATAACATCTCATGACGGAATCCAGAATACACTCGTGCAACCAGAAAATCAAGTATAACTACACTAGATACAAGAAACATAGAAGATATCATATACAGAAAACTATCAGAGAATGTACTCGCATGAGGTCTTGAGCTGATAATACCAATCTGTGTCTGGACTGGTGCCACACTGACCTATATATGAAAATTATGTCATTTGGGTGCAATAAAGTGATACAAGCTTAAATGAACAAAAATATAATTTTCTAGGTGAAGACTAGGTCATATTAGTCAAATTAGGTCAAACTACGTCAACTCTAAGCCAAACTAGTCAACTCTATGTAATACTAGTCTATATCTAGGTTTCTAGGTCAATACTAATCCAATACCTTGCTTATCTAGGTTTTCTAAGTTTATACTAAAGTAACTTAACTTATACTAGTTATTTACTATCTACTATTACCTTAGTATTAGCTAACACTTAACCCAATGCCCCTTACTTAGACTTAACCTCAAGATAATATCTAATATCTTTATATTAAAATCCTTTCCTAGATTAGTATCAAATATATATAACCCATCATCTTAGTTCTTAGCTAATACTTACTATCTCATACTTCACCCTTATCTTGCATTTTGATGCCTTCTAGTATTATGACTTACCAATTTCTAACTTAATAACCCATTCCCAACATATTTACCTAATACCCAAAACCTTATAATATATAACACTCTAACTCTATATCTCACCTAAATTAATACCCTAACTCGTATCCATCACTTATCACTGTGCACCCTTGAACCCACAATTCAAGTCAACTGATACTCCAAAGTATCAGTCATTCCTGATACCAAAACTCAACCTGGCACCTGCACTAGTTACTATTGCTGCAGCTAATACCTCATACTATTGATATCATCACTATAACTGCTGCCACTACAGTGTGTGTTAGCACACATGCACATACTGTTGTGAAAACATCAAACCACACTCCCATTCTATTCCTACTGTACAGCAGTACAGGGACTGCAAGGAGCCTTGCAATCCATTGCACATTCTGGAACCCCTCTCTTGCAGCATGCTACATTACCCACAAAGAATGCAACTACTGATCTCACTTACTGCTCCCTGTAGCAAGCTAAGGCTGTTGCTGCTCCCTGGTTACTCGAGTGTGTGGCAACCTGCACACTACACAGACTTCCTTCTACACTGCCCACTACACAAGCTCGAGCAGTGCCCCTCCCTTACATCCAGCACTGATACCCCATGTTGTTGTTGTTGCCTTCTTGACACTCCACCTGTATACAACAATGACAGATACACTACCACCACCAACACACCACAATAACACAACTCACAGGTACATTAACACTCATCCCCAAATCACCACTCACTCCCACATATATATACACCTACCTATATGATATTATACATAAACACACTCTCACCAACACTAATATTATTTTATCATACACATATAGTACATGGTTAGGATACCCATGATACGCACCTAGGCAAAGTGTCAAATCTTTTAATACATTAAAATTACTAATTATACTCCTCAACTATATCATTAAACAACTAAAGTAACTTGCTAAAAAGGAATTTTAAAAGTAATTACATAAATCACGCAAAATGAATCCCGTGTCATAGTGTATCACAAAATACTATGTTACGCTCTACTCATGTCCAATTATGGACACATATCTAGTCTCATAGAATCAATCTAAGTCTAGTTAAACCAAATTGGTCTCATGAAACACACTTGATGCATCAATCTCAGAATTCTCCCAAATTGGACACAAAAACCTATGTAGAAGCCACAATACAAGTCATATGAACCTAGTTCTTGTTCCTATGGATAGTCCTAAGCCAAGGGAGATTTTTTAATAGTCAAATGCATGAATTAGAGTCTAATTATGTAAGAAATTCAGAATTTATCAATTGGAAGATGGATTCCCAATGAATCACTCAAATAGACACGATCTAGACACAAGCTCCTTGCCAATTCCTCCTTCTCCAAGTGTTCCTTGCAATCCAAGCTCCAATGTTTCTTAATTGATAAATATTGAAGGGGATGAGAGTGAATTGAGTGAAATTGGTGGAGGAATAAAGTGAATTGGGGAATAACTAATTTGGGGATCTAAAATTTAAAATGAATTAATGAGAGGAGAGAGAGAGACCCCCCCTCATATGGTCGGACCCCTTCAGCCCCTTATCTAAGCAACAAGTAATATCCACTATACCCCTACTAGTTAATTATGAGGTTTAATTAGGAGGTCTATATTAGGAAGCTTCTAATCCAATGAAAAATTAATCTAATCTCCTTAATTAACTAAGGGGGTGAGTCTAATGGGCCTAACCCAAATGTTGGGCTCAAAGTGTGATGACAATCTTTTTGGATCCATTAATGGCAAGTCCAAATATTGGGCTAGCCACTAACTAATAAATAAATAGCTCAACAAAAATAAATAATTAGTTACTAAATATGAAATATGCTAAATGACAAAAATACCCTCATCTAGAAATGTGGTAGTGACAAGTCTACCCTCCTTAAAAGAATTTTGTCCTCCCTCCTTAGAAAAATTTGTCCTTGAAATTTAAGGAAGAACTAATACTACAATAAACAATCACACAAGAAGGAAGAATGATACCTCACGACTCAAACAAATAAGGGTATCACTTACACATCTCGGCTTTCCTCTCCTAGGTAGACTCTTCCGAAGAGTGATGCCTCCACGTAACGCGTACCAAGAGAATCGTCTGGTTTCGCAGCACCTTCTCCATGTGATCCAGAATCTCCACTGGCTTCTCTAGATAGCTGAGGGTCAGACCCACCTCGATCTCCGAGTGATCCAATACGTAACTAGGATCTTCCACGTACTGTCTCAACTGTGACACATAGAACATATCATGCACTACCTCCAGTGTAGGCGACAAGTCTAGTCTGTAGGCCACTACACTGACCCTCGCAATAACACTGAAGGGTACGATGTACCGTGGACTAAGCTTTCCGCCTCCACCAAAGAAAATTGTGTCCCGTGTCAGAGAAATCCATAAGAACACCAGATCGAAACACATCCTTAACACTCAACCTAAACAAAACAATCACAAGCAATATAAACAAAACCTATACCTCAAACTATAAGGGTCTCCGGCGATTATCAGTCCAATGTCTTTGTATGTCCTGCTCTACCCGAAGTCTATCTTTGATGAGCTTTACCTTCTCAACTGCATCCACAATCATCTTCGGTCCCAACAAGGCTCTCTCACCAATATCATACCAAGATAAAGGAGTGTGATACCTCTATCCATATAGAGCCCCGAATGGTGACATCTCAAAACTGTCCTGGTAACTGTTGTTGTAAGCAAACTCTACTAGATGAAGATGATCCCCACAAGAGCCTCTGAAATCCAAAACACAAGTATAAAGTATATCCTCGAGAGTTTGAATATTCCTCTCCGACTGTCCGTCTGTCTGGGGGTGATATGCGGTACTAAACTTGAGCTTGGTGCCCAAGATAGACTAAAAACTCCTCCAGAAGTAGAATGTGAAGTGACTATCCTGATCCGAGACTATGCTCACAAAAACTCCATGCAATCTGACAATCTGACGCACATACATCTCAGCTAGCTTCTCCGTAAATTTACCCACTTTGAATGAAAAAAAGTGAGCCAATTTGGTCAACCTGTCTACGATTACCCAAATTGCGTCTTTCCCTCCTAGAGAACGCGGAAGCCCCAAACCAAAATCTATGGTAACATGCTCCACTTCCACTTTGGAATGGGTAAAGGCTGAAGTAAACCACCTAGCCTCTGCCTCTCCGCCTTTACCTGCTGGCACACTAAATACCTGGATACGAAGTGCGCCACCTCCCGCTTCATACCATACCACCACACATGCTCCTTCAGATCTCTATATATCTTATTGGCACCTGGATGAATATAGTACTGAGATCAATACGCCTCTTGGAGAACCTCCTCACGCAACTCTCCTCTTGGCACACATAGTCTGGTACCGTGCCGCAATGATCCATCATCAGCAATAGAGAAGTCCTCTGATAATCACATCCGAATATGTGCTCTGATGCTCCTCAGAGTCTCATCATCATACTGGGTAGCCCTGATCCCGTCCATCAACTCTGACCGTATCTGCAGTTCCCACATCTGCATATCGGCACCAGTAACTAGCACCTCAATATCCAAGCTCTCAAGATCGACCAATAAATGTATGTCTGTCATCAAGTACATAGCCACAGGATACATATTCAAGGCATTATCGACTACGTTGTCCTTTTCTGGATGGTAGTGCAATGATATGTCGAAGTCCTTCATCAACTCCAACCATATCTGTTGTCTCATGTTCAGCTCATTCTGTGTAAATACGTACTTCAAGATCTTGTGGTCTGTAAAGATCTCCACACACTCTGCGTACAAATAGTATTTCCATAATTTTAGAGCAAAAATGACCTCTGTCAACTCTAAATCATGGGTAGGGTAGTTTTTCTCATGAGTACGTAATTGCTTGGAAGCATAGGTAATCACCTTCTCATTCTGCTGTAAGACACAACTCAAACCCTTCCCTGAAGTATCACTATAAATAGTGAATCCACCTAATCTTGATAGCAACGTTAACACTGGATCTGTCGTCAATCTCCTCTTCAGCTCATCAAAAGTGGTCTAACAATCTTCTGTCCAGACAAACTCTACATCCTTCTTGGTCAGCCTAGTCATCGTCTCTGCAGTCCTAGAGAAGTCCTGTACAAATCTCTTATAATAACCTGCTAGTCCTAGAAAGCTCCTGATCTCTGCCACTGAACTTGGAGTAGCCCACAACTCCACTGTTGAAATCTTCTTCGGGTCTACTGAGATCCTATCTCCTGTAATCACATGCCCAAGAAATTCAACCTTGTCAAGGAAGAACTCACACTTTGAAAGCTTCACATAAAGCTTCTCCTTCCTGAGAGTCTCCCGAACTGTCCTCAGATGCTCCTCATGCTCCTCTAGGGTATTCGAATACACCAGAATATCATTAATGAATACTACCACAAACTTATTAAGGTATTGGTGGAACACCTTGTTCATCAGATTCATGAATATCGTCGGGGCATTGGTCATTCCAAAAGACATCACCATGAACTCAAACTGGCCATACCGAGTCCGAAAAGTTGTCTTCGGAATATCCTCCCTCTTCACTTTCACCTGGTGGTAGCCTGACCTCAAGTCTATCTTTGAAAATATATTCGCTCCGCTCAACTGATCGAAGAGATCATCTATCCTTGGCAATGAATATTTGTTCTTGATAGTGAGGTTGTTCAGAGCCATGTAGTCAATATACATGCGTACCGACCCATCCTTCTTCGATACAAACAATACCAAAATACCCTTTGGTGATGAACTGGATCGAATGAAGCCTTTGTCCTGTAACTCATCCACTTGCTTCTTCAACTCTACTAGTTCACTATTATTGACTCTATAGACGTGCTGAGATATCGGCTCTACACTTGCTACCAAATCTATAGAGAACTCCACATCTCGGTCTGGCGGCAAATCCGGAAACTCCTCCAAAAAAATATACATGAACTCTGCTATCAAAGGATGTGGCAACTCATTCTCTTCCACCATGGCTCCTTAGATGGCATCCTCGCTTCGCTCTGCTACTCCTCTGGTAATCTCAAACTCTGGTTCTCTTGGTGGTCTAAATAACACACTGCCTCTACGACAATCTATACTAGCATAGTGCCTACTCAACCAATCCATCCCGAGTACTATGTCATAGCTCGGAAGTGGCATTACGAGTAAGCACACACTCAACTTTCGGCCTCCCAGTGTAACTCTTCGATCCTTACAAACATCACTGACCAGGATAATGCTACCCCCAGTCATGATTTTTCAAGTTCTAGCCAAAGTTTTATACTCTAAATGTTGTTTAAGAGCAAAAGATACATATATAAAACTATGGGAAGCACCGAAATCAAATAAAGCATAAGCTGAAATAAAATCAAGAAGAACTTAACCTGATATAACATCTTCTACTGGCTCGGTCTCCTCGACCGTTGTGGCGAATGCTCGCCTATGCTGTGCACCTCTCTACTGTTGGTGTTGTACGAACCTCTACTGTTGTGTCTGCAATGGAGGTCCTTTCTGTTGACCCGCAGGTGGCCTCGCCGGTGCTCTCTGAACTGGGGCTGCTCTCTGAGCTGCACGATGAGGAAATATGGGACAATGCCTCATCTGATGTCCCTTTACGCCATAATATAAGCACACTCCCAACCTCATCCTAAAGACCTCCCAAATATGACCTGTCTTCTTACAAAAGTAACAGGTGGAAGTCTGCTGAACTGGTCTCTGTTGCGGCTGTTGTGGCACCTGCTGAACTGGTCTCTGCTGCTGGAAATAAGGTCACTTAGCTGGACCCGTACTGTTGCTAGCTTCTCCAAATACGCCTCTGTCCCTCTTGGATTTGAGCTCGAAGTCATCCTCCGTCCTCTGAACATCTATCAGCATATCCTCGAATGTTGCAGTACGATGACCCATGGTAAGAGATTTAACCTCTCTGATCAATCCTTTTCGAAACTTTCTCACTCTCGCAAGGGGGTTCTGTACCTCCACAAATCTTTCCAATCTACAGAACTCTGCGGTGTACTCATCCACCGTCATGCTCCCCTAGATGAGGACCTGGAACTGGCTCTCTAGATCACTCAGAGCCACGTCCGAAAAGAACTTCTTCTTGAAATGCTCTTTAAAAGCTCCCGAAGTCAATCCTGATACTGTGATCCTTGGGTCCGTACGAAACCATATCAGGGCAATGTCAAACATCTGACTGCCCGTTACCTCCACCTGTAGACTCCCAAAATATGTGCCAGTCACAGGTTCCTCTCTATGTCCTCGAGCCAATCATCAACCTACAAAATCTCCTTTATTTCCTTGAAGTCCTTGGGCCCCATCCTCTTAAAATCAATAATGGCACCTGGCCTCGACTGGTGCGGGACGGGATGAGGCAGTACGATCTGCGGCTGAATAAGCATTACCTTCTCCACAGCTTCTAGTGTTAACTGGTGAGCACTCTCGATGACCTGACATAGAACATTTGTCTGCCTCTGCTATGTTGCCATCATCTCCTGGAATATGGCAAATATCTGCATTCCGCCTGCTGGCATGGGTGGTGGAGGTGGAAGGTCCTTCGTGACTGCTGGAACAACCCTCGAAACTGGTGGTGGAGCACCCCCAAAACCTATTGAAGCCCCCACCTGAACTGGTGAGGCAACCCTCTGAGATGGAGAAGGTGGAGAAGTAACTACCCTCCTCGGAGAGGGTGAAGTAACCGACCTCGATAAAACTGTGCCAGAGCATTAGGATCGGGTCTTCGACGACATCCTGAAGACAGATTTAAAGCAAAGGGATCAATATTGCGCAAGATACGATAGCATCAAGGAAGGACAATATTATTTCAAAGAAAGCAATTATTCAAAATGATAAAGATAATAAATTTAATAGATTGAAAATGTTCCTAATTGTATTGAGTATATTTTCATCCTATATCCTATATCCTATAGCAAGCTTGTAGTAATACTCTAAGTCTGAGTACTACTACCCTAGACCTGCATGGGCTAATATAAAAATGTGTCACGACCCGCACCCGGTGTAAGGGTACGAGAATGTGGGTACATCCAGCCTACGTCGCAACATCGACGGTAGAACGATGTCTAGGTCAATAATACTATCTAAACATCTCATATAATATATATGTACTTGTCAAGATATCTCAACTCCAAAAGGAGGACAAAATAATAATCAATACTCAAACACAATAAAACTATTGGAAGATGTAGCACAATTTGGAATAGGAGAAATATAATCATAAGTCATAATATAACTCACAACCAACTCTAATAGACTAGCACAATAGTCTCAAATATAATACATGTCAAAATGTCTAAACTGAGACATAACCAATATAAGAGTCTAAACATCTGCATCTAGCTGATCATCCCCCGGTATCAGCTCCTCCTGAACCACCATCTCTAACTTTATACCCACTACATCCTGAGGTCCATAATGTGTAGAATAACATTCATCTAAATCATCTAAAAAATACATCCAATCAGGATTGGAGTAAAGCACACCTCTAATAACAGTTTTAAATAAATAATAAAGACTATGTAGCAGTAAATAGAGAGAATATACAAGATAAATAGAGCATGAGCAGGGAAATAAATAGAATAAAGAAATGTTGTAAATAGTACAAGAGAGTTGAGCATCATATACAAGATTCAGGAAATATAACTAACTAAGTGAGTGAGTACTAGCTTTGACATATGATTGGTTTGGAAACTTATACATGAATAATGGTCCGGCTTATCATATGTGAATGTATGATTAATACTAACATGATACTTGTAAAAGAATACTTGTACAAGGTGGGTATGATCATATATCTAACTAACACTCCCCAACCCTTGACTAGTATAGTGGATCCAACCATGATATGTTATGATACAAGATTCACAAAGCAGGGGGGCAACCTTCTCAGGAATCGATATCTATACATGTACAAGAATCATAAGGCATTTACAGGAATCACAGGGCATGTACAGGGTCCAACAGAAAATAATATCTCATGACGGGATCAAGAATACACCAATCTGTATAACCACGTGTCAGAAAATCAAGTACAACTACACTAGATACAAGAAACATAGAAGATATCATATACAAAAAACTATCAGTAAATGTACTCACCTGAGGTCCTGAACTAACAATATCAATCTGCGTTTGGACTGGTGTCACGCTGACCTATATATGAAAATCATGTCATTTCGGTGCAATGAAGTGATACAAGCTTAAATGAACAAAAAATATGATTTTCTAGGTGAAGACTAGGTCATATTAGTCAAAATAGGTCAAACTCGGTCAACTATAAGCCAAACTAGTCAACTCTATGTAATACTAGTCTATACATAGGTTTCTAGGTAAATACTAATCCAATTCCTTGCTTATCTAGGTTTTCTAAGTTTGTACTAAAGTAACTTAACTTATACTAGTTATCTACTATCTATTATTACCTTTGTATTAGCTAACACTTAACCGAATACCCCTTACTTAGACTTAACCTCAAGATAATATATAATATCTTGATATTAATATCCTTTCCTAGATTAGTATCATAATATATATAACCTATCATCTTAGTGACTTAGCTAATACTTACTATCTCATACTTTACCCTTATCTTGCATCTTGATGCCTTCTAGTATTATGACTTACCAATTTCTAACTTAATAACCCATTCCCAACACATTTACCTGATACCCAAAACCTTATAATATATAACACTCTAAATCCATATCTCACCTAAATCAATACCCTAACTCGTACCCATCACTTATCATAGTGCACCCTTGAACCCACAGTTCAAGTCAACTGGTACTCCAAAGTATCAGTCATTCCTGATACCAAAACTCAACCTGGCACCTACACTAGTTACTACTGCTACAGCTAATGCCTCATACTAATGCATTCATCACCACAATTGTTGTCACTACAGTGTGTGTTAGCACACATGCACACATTATTGTGCAAACTTCAGACCATACTCCCCTTCTATTCCTACTGTACAGCAGTACAAGGACTGCAAGGAGCCTTGCAATCCATTGCACATTCTGGAACGCCTCTCTTGCAGCATGCTGCATTACCCACAGAGAATGCAGCTGTTGATCTTACTTGCTGCTCCCTGTAACAAGCTAAGCTACTTCCTGGTTGCTCGAGTGTATGGCAACCTGCACACTGTACAGACTCCCTTCTACACTGCCTACTACACAGGCTCTAGCAGTGTCCCTGCCTTACATCCAGTACCGATTCACAATACACATTTAATTAGCCTAGAATTTGTTCCTATAGGTAGCCCAACGCCATGGGAGGGATCCTAATAGTCAAATGCTTAATTTGGAACCTACAATGAAGGTGAATTCGAAATTGTACCTATTGGAAGATGGATTGTTACCCTCACTTTTTCAAATAGGAATAATTTAGTAATTTGGCATAGTTATTTTATTTTTAGAGATTATATTTAATTAGAGTGATATATTTATTTATTTGTGTTTTGTATTAATTATTTATAGTAGTGGGCTAGCTTATTAAATAGACTTGACATTAGTGAACCCAATAAGACTTATCATAACAACTATTGAGCCCAATATTGGCTAGGCTCATAAAACCCATTTCTTCTAATTAATTAGGAGGATTAGACTAATTTGAATTAGTGTAAAAACTTTTCAAAATATCCATCCTTAATTATTCTTCATAATGCATCATGAAGGGACATTGTAGACATTTGAGGGTGACTTGGGAAGGGGAAAAGGGGGCCGGCCACTAAAGAGGGGTCTTCTCTCTCTCTCCTCTCCATTTGTTCATTCAATTTAGATCCACAAATTCCTAGATCCCCAATTCACTTTCTCCCTCCATCAATCCCTCTTAATTCATTCACCTTCCCTCTCACTCTTATTACTCAAGGAGCACTTGGAGGGGGAGCTTTGGCAAGGAGATTGTGTCTGGATCATGTCCGTGGAAATAATTTACTAGGAATCTATCTCACAATTGGTACAATTCTGAATTTTCCTTCATTTTAGGTTCCAAATTATGCATTTGACAATTAGGAAATCTCTCATGGCATATGGCTATCTATAGGAACAAGTTCTAGGCTAATTGAATGTGTATTATAATTTCTACATAGTGATTTATGTCTATTTTAGAGGAATTATAAGATTGAAACATCAAGTATGTGTCATGACACTAATTTAGTTAGATTGGACTTAGATCAGGATTGGGATACTAGCTACGTGTCCACAATTGGACATGAGTAGGCTGTATCACGATACGGTATAAAATTGTGTGATACGGAGCTCTAATTTGGGTGTTTTGTGCAATTACTTCTCAATTATCATTGTAGCAAGTTCCTTTAATTGTATTAGGTTGTATTTGATATATATAAATGCTATATGGGGAAGAACTTGGATTTTAGTTCTTCATTTGGACACGTATCATGAGTTTCTCAATTATACACCCTTAGGTGTTCGACTAATTGACACTAGTGCACATAAATACATAGATGTGTGGTGTATATATATATATATATATATATATATCAGTGTGTGCTATGTGAGTGTCTTTGTGTGTGTGTGTGTGTGTGTGTGTGTGTGTGTGTGTATTGGGAGTTTGTGGTGTTGGATCTAGTTGTTAGCGTGTGATACTCATGGGATATCAATCCCTGTGTGTACTGTGTGCATATGCACTGTGTCAGTTGCGTGTTCAATGTGTATTAGCTATTGATAGTTGTACTGTTGGTGTTGGTGATGATTAAGAGTTCAGTGAGGTGGAGTATCGGGTTCAGCTTGAGGGAGGGTTTAACTTGATGACTATAAGCAGATATTGCTCTGTTGTCAAGTAATGGTACCTGCAGTATGGGTTGGGGGCAGTAGGAAGTAAGGTTGCTGCAGTTAGCAACAGACTTGGGTAAGTTTGGTGTGCAGATTGTTGTTGGTATATCGAGGGGGGAATCTGGTATAAGTTGAGGTGATGTTGGTTATGCTATTGTTGCTTTAAAGGGGGTTAACACCAAGTCATTTTAGACCTGATAACAAGTCTGGGTGTGTATACCATTGAGGGTTTAGGTAGCAGTTGCTTTAGGTAACAGTGAGGCGGGTTGACAACAGGCTTTGGGGTGCACACAACAACTTAGCTTACTATGTTCAGTAAGGGTAAATGACAGTATAAAGTCGGGTATGAGTGCAACATTGTGCAACAGTATTAGCCTGTAAGGGGGAAATTGTGAGGATGTTCAGAGCAATTGCAGTTGGCTAGAGGGGTCGGGTTCAGAGTTAGTGAGTATTAGTATCAGTTAGTATTGGTTAATGAAGGGATGTTAGTTGATATCAGATATAAGTTATGGCAGTTAGCTACCAGTAAGTGTAAGATATTGTCACGCCCCAGTCCCAAAATACGTAGGACTAGGACACGTAAGCATGCCAGCCGCATGGATATGGCAACTCCAATATATGGAAACCAAATCCACACGTACGCTGTAATATGAATATCAAATCCACAAGTGGTATAACTGTAATACAAGTCACAGGGTAAAATCTAAATCTCATCCACCAAAATCATATAGAGATAAATAAACAGTATCTATGAAACTAGATCTCAATAAGAAGTATCTAAGGATGATAGTTGGATGGAAATAAATCCACTACCAACTCAAATGGGAAAAGTAAATACAATATAAGTACAACTCACTCAAACAATATAAGTACCAGCTATCAATCACGGCTCGAAGAGGAGACATCCACGAAGCATCTATAACCATCCAAATCTGCGCTCCTACAAATACTCAAGAAACAGGTACACCTGGCAGCGGATCAGGTCCTCAGAGGGACATAACAAGATACTTAAACACATGCCAATAAAGTACTGAAAATAAACATCCATTGGGGTCGCCTAACCATCTATGTGAATGCAGTTTGAGAACAACTTTCTAATAAGTGGGCTATCTGGCCATAAATAGGATTGGCATGGTTCTCTTGGAGATCCAGGGGCCTAAAAAGGCACGTCGTCTTTTGAACGGCGGAGGTCCGCCAAGTAGTATAGGTGTCATCATGACCGCGCATCTCCGGCGGAGCGTACGGGTTACACAAGGAAAGTGCAAAGGAGCCCAAATGTTATACTTGTTGTTCTCCCCACCCCATGCTCTAAGCATGTCACATCCATGACACGATTTGGTCCATAGCCTATCCTTAGTACCCTAGCCCAATCCTGCAACCAAACAAGGACAAGGATGGGACCACCGTACTACAATAGGCTACGTCCATAGACCTCTAATAACTGCTAAGTCTTCTAGCATGCAAAGTTTCTAACAGCAGTTATTCCTAACGCACGGCCCACACGTACAGGAGGCCAACCTGCACGCAAGTCCGTGATCTACATGAGACTCACAACTCGTGTAACAACTGTGTCACGGCCAATGAACCTAAAGATGCTACATGATGATGGGGTAGTCTCATAAACAAGGTCAATGCAAATACATAAATAAAAACATACCGCGACGACACCGTCGCGCGCATTTTTATATAACAGTTAAAATATATGAAAAGACAGAAAATAAAGATGCATGCAATATATGGAATAAAAATAATAGTACAATGGCAAGGTATACTTGCCTGGCCAGAAGACTGCGATGTACCAATAACCTGCTCCAAAAGTCGCGCCAAATAAATCCAACATCCTAGATATACTCTATGCCAAATTCAGTAAGATTATCCAAGATTATTTTTTAGGATGAAAATAAACTGAAAAGCCCTCCAGATCCTGTTGGTGCTTTTAGAATCTCCCATAACGACTTCATTAGGACTTTGTTGCTTTCTGAGGATATGCTGACAATGGGTAGATTCTCTTCTTCTAAGAACCAAACCTTTTCGCTATCAAAACCAAAGTACTTGTTATCTAACAAAAGATGTTCATATGACTGGATGCCAAAAGCAGATGAAACCACAACAAGAGGAACCGGTATGCTCTGTTCTTCTACCTCTAGTGTACTCTTGGAAGTAGCAAGTAATTCTTCAAGTCGGCGAAGGTTAGATTCAGGGCTACGAGCATTTTTCAGACTGCCCTCGTCATTGACGAGAACGACAATTGCAGCTTTGGATTTCTAAAGTAGTCGAAGTCCCTCTTTGTAATATTTATAATTAATGTCATCGGCTTCACAGCTAACAAGAGATTTGACAGAGGTTCTATTTGCATTCTTCACTAATTTAGCTGAATTTGCAGAGATAAACTCGGACAGCTTGAACATATTGCTTACCTGTCAGAAGATGCAGGAATACTCTGTAGTACATGTTGAAACAATTTAAACTTAATGTTCACTATTTGTCATGCCAGCAAACCCTTCTGGTCCTTTTCCCCAACTTTTAGACCTCCTAGAATATGATCCTGCCCCATCTCACAAAGTTTCTTTTTAGCTGCTTTCATACAATGTTGTAGCTTCTTTCGTTCTTTCCATTCCTAACCAGTTGGCGTCTTTCTTTCTTAGATCTCGCGTCATGGCGTAAATTAAGCTCTAGAAGGCCCTTGGGTGGTGTAATGTGCATTTCTCTTCTGTCCATATCAATTTCAGGAACAATTGCTTCAACAAAAGGAACCCACACCACTTGACCAGAAGCGCTATTTGGCTTTGACGCATTACCATGGTCGAGTTCTTCCTCAGTTGACTCGAGCAAGACCTGGAGAAGATCACTAGCACCAAAGTTGAACACATTGACTACCTTTCCCACCAGTCCACCTTGAGAAGAACCCTCATTCCAACAAGATCAGGAGTGTAAATTTCGTCTTCCTCCAATTCTGGCCTGTCTTCGTCTCTTACCAGCAGAGTGGAACCAACAATTTGCTTAGCCTTGTCGACATCATCAATCCCTTGGAGGCTTATAATCCAGCTCTTCTGCCCAGGGTGGGATCTCCCGGCCAACAGCTCAACTTCGGACATCACTTCTTTTCCATAATGTCGAGTCCTCAGCCATCTCCTCCATGGCTGTGAGAATCGAAGTTCCGGGAAGTCCGTGGTGGGTTTGACCCGGAGCTCTCCTTTCAGCCCATGAACCTTGCTGATGTAGCCGACCTCAACAAACTCTTCTTCTCTTTCCTCATCTTCTTCATCTTGATTTGTTCGGTCTATAGTTGCTTCGCCAACAGCAGATGGAGGAGACCACGAATAGGAAGCAGCAGCAGAAAAGGCGGAGGAGCGGCGATGGGAGGAGAGGAGCTGAGGTCTTGGTCTGGAGAGGAGGAGGAATTGTTGCTGGAAGTGGACGGAAGTGATGGGAGGAATGGAAGGAGGAGAGAGGAGGAGCTCCATGAATTAGGAAGGGAAAAGAAAGAAAATTCGAAGGATGGGATTTGGGGATGAGGTAAGGGTCGGCTGGTTTTAGGTATTGGAGAGGGAAGAAAATAAAGAAAATAAAGGAAAGGGAAAGAAAATTTGTTTATATACATGTGGTGGGTGTTTGACCTAAAAGCTTGGTTTGACTTGGTCAATATCTCTAGGAATTGGGCCTTGGGCTCACATGAGGGTGATGGGCTAGAAATTACAATTATTTAATTGCAAGGGTAGATTTAAAATATACGGCGCGTTGCACATCTCGAAAAATTGCAGAAAAAATCCATATGAAGGGAAAAATAGGTTTCTCCACGAATTGTCCAATGGTGGGGGCACCTTAATACGTTCTTGCATAGAAGCCCTCCGAAAATTGGAAAATTTGCGCAGAGGCAGAAATTAGATTTAATTAATTAAATCGAACCGCGCACGATGTTCTAGAATTAATTAGGAGTACATGGGATTAGATTTAGGTGGGGCACAAGTGTCAGGGCGTAGAGGGGACAGTGTAGAATATTAATAAAATTTGAGATGCACAAGTCGGGCAAGATTGTGTCTCCAATTATCGTAGCATCGGTAATGTGTGCTACGCGATATAAATTAATGCATAATTAAATAATCCCGTGTTCTAATTCAAATTGGTTCAAACTAGCCCTAATTTCACTATCTAAGCCAAGTAGCCCTAATTTTGGGTGAGGGGGTTTACAGATATTGGTTAGTATAAGTTAAGTGAGTAACATACTAATATTATTTAGTGTAGTAGTGAGTGTCAGTTATAAATTAGAGTATCAGAGATGAGTTATATATATTAAGTATTGGTATTATCTGTTATTGTTAGTTTAGTTAGTAAATAGTAGATAATATATTGTTATCATTAGTTATAAGTTAGTGAGTTAGTGTATATAGAAATATAAGTTAGTATTAGTTAAGGATAGTGTTATAGCTAAGGTAATGTATGTATAATTATTAAGTTATTACCAATATAGATATAGCTACTAATATGGAAGTTACCTTAGTATTGACACCTATTATAGTTCATACATTTAGGTAATGACCTTGTATACCTATATTAACTAGTATTAGCTAGTTAGTAACCAATATAGACCAATTAACTTAGTATGGACCTAGTTTAGCTAGAAATGACCTAGAAGAGCATGCTTTAGTGCATTTAGCTTATTGCTCCTTCATTACACCATTTGACATGATATTCCTATCTAGGTGTGTGTGACACCAGCTCAGACACTGAGTTACCTACTTTGCTCAGGATCAGAGGCGAGTACATCTCTCTGTTAGTTTTTATTTCATGATAGTGGAGGATATATCACATATTCTAGAACTGTTTACTTGATTCCGACATAGTGGCTACACGAACTAGTACTAAATGGATCTTGTTATGGGATGTTATCCCCTACCGTGTTCAGTGGGTACTCCTGCACATGTATTTTATCATGTGTATTGAGTATTGATTATCATGTACTTCGTGTTCATACACTGCTCGTGTTCAGCGTGCTTATATTCATGTTCGTAACATGTCGTGATTTGATCCATAAGTATTGGTTGGGGATGGGGGAGTAGTAGTTGGTTATGTGATCAAGCCCAGTGTATTCATGTACATGTCCTATATATCACACGTGTAATCGCGTTACCATATTATATTCGTATTCAACCCAAACTGATCACATAACGAACTTGTACTCTAAGGCACTTTAGCTAGTTTATCTATTTCCATGACTTGCCAATATCCATATTGCATGTTCTTTCTTTCCAGTACATTATCTGTTTACTTTAGTTAATTTATATTTTCTAGTAGCTAGTTCATCTTGTATACATTACTATTACTTGTCATATATGTTCTACCATGTATTTGGAACTGCTTCCAGAGTTTTGTACTTGTGTGATCATACCCTTAGACCTTATAGTAGTGTAGACTTTGTGAGAGCTAATCGTACACCTCATGTAAGATTAGCCAGTCTTATTAGACCTTGTGTAAGTTCCCAAACTGATCACATATCGAACTAGTATTTCAAAATACTTAGATATTTATAGTTCTTCCATGTTTTACTCATTACTTGTGGATACATGTCGTATTGCTCTTATTTACCTTTTTTCTTACTTGCCATGCCATGTTATCAGTTTTACTTTCTTTATCATGTATTTTATTACTATTTACTATTTTATAGTCTTTATCATGTATTGGAACTGCTGTTAGAGTTGTACTCATTCCATCCTGACTGGATAATATTTTTAGGAGTTGTTGTGCCCTACGTTCCTGGACTTCAGAGTGATGCTATAGTCAAGATTGCTCATGCATGGTAGACCATGAGGTGACATTTATAGAGATTTAAACTAGTATTTCTTATTCCCGCATCATGCTCTAGTTTTTACTTCTCTTAATTAGTTGTTTGGATTACTTTCCTAATCATATCTTCCTTAGAATACAGTGATTGTGTTATGATGATACGAGTTGTGCTTGTGATTATTGAGATGATTTTCTTTGAGGTTTAGACAACGTTATACCACTGATGCTGCACATAGGCTGGGCATACCCATGTTCTCGTACGGATTATGACAATTAGTGTGAATGTGACGATTGTGTGTGATTCATCGCCATTAATGGTGCATGCAACCATTGATGACGCATCGGCCATGCCTATAAATAGGGCTGTGGTAAGAGAGAATTTTTTTTACTTGCTTTCATCGTTCCTCTCTTAAACTATTCTTGCATCCTAATCTCCTACTCTTTTCTCCATGGCTCCCAAAGGATCCTCCTCCTCCGTCATGAATGTCACGTCCTAGTACCGAAATACGGATAATGGGTGAATGACATGGCCAGCTACGCACTATAGAGTATACAAGTACCCCATAATATGATCAATGCTTTTAAAATAGACAAGGGGTTCATACTACAATCCAGTCACTTAGGGTTACATTGAACATCTATATCTCAATCATTCAAACAAGAAGCAGTAATAATAGAATATCTAAGATAAAGCAGTAAGGCGTTCCAGATGCTCTATCAAAATAATCTGCAAACTAGCCATACAAAATGATAGGCTAGTACAGTAACAATAGTACTTGACTGAAATCAGCTGCAGTTTGAATTAGTACAATCATGTAAAGAAACTAATGTCTAGACATGCGGGCTAACAGGTGTCGGTAGTTAAATGTTCAAAAATATAAGAATGTACAATACGAGTGGTGGAGAAGAAACCCACTCTTGACCCTTTGTGGCCATCCGCCTGGAGCACGCCATCAATCAAGGGAAGATATGATTGATCCTCTGGCTCTATCTCTAAACCTGGCCATGCAAAATCAGTGAGGTTAGACCCTAAATAGCAAGTACCACAAGGAATCATGAATTAAAAAACAAATGAGCCAAGAATTATAGGTGTATACACCATCATCGAGGCAATATGACACTCCTAAACAAGGAGAAGGAGTATCGTACCACACCCAGATATAGTACATCCTCTGATTAAGGTCAAGCTATAGGATTCTATGTCGTAGTTTTGATTCATAGCCTATCGTAGCACAACAGTCCAACCCCACAACCAAATAAGGACAATAGTTGAATCATCGCACCACGACAGTCCATGTCCCTAGGCTACTAACAGAAGATATAGAACACAATCAAGTTCACTTCAAGAATCGGTCAATCAATCCTACATATTTTTAGGTGAAGTCTGGGTTATCCCAGTAACACAATGCATATAATAGGAATTCTCAAATCGTGCCATGTCTGAGCAGGGCTAGTCGAACCAATATTGACACATAGCACGTAGAATAGGCACCGGTCCCTCGTAAGGCCACCGTGCTAACAGATCAATAATAATGCATAGCATATAGTAGCCAGATACTGCCCTTCACTATTATGAATGATACATAGTATCGGGGGGGGGGGGGTGGCCAGCCTGACACGGCAGAACGGATGTCTGGGATGGCCGACAAGCACAATCTTGGGATTTTGTTCCCTCCCAATGCCCTTCACTATTATATGTCATACCTCAGTACGTGTACGCTAGGTCCAATCTACATTATTGCCTAAAGGCCCAATCTAGATTCACCCTAGTGTAATGCAACAATCCACAAGCATCATAACCACACTATGGTTATTGACCAACTATAATATCCGTGTTGGAGAAATCAAGATTATATAATATTATATATATCGTAGGGTCAAGTGGCACCTCCGTGCGTAAATAGGACATATAACTCACTTAGCACGTAGTAGGTATATCAGCACGGATACAATAGTCAAGTCAGGATACCAGGTCAATCAATTAGTTAAATGAATTCATTTTCCACATTGTTCAGGTCTTATATGATTAGTGCCTCTATGGAAAGTTCCATAAATAGTCGGATTAAGCCTATAGCTCTGTCAAATTTAGGTAATGGTCCATGTGCATAAAAATCTAGGGTACTGCAGGTCGTTTGGTTCATTAACACTTGTAGCTTACTAAGATCAAGGCATAGAATCTAAACAACCAAGAGAAAACAACAAAACCAAGCAAAACAATAAAATAAGAAAAACAGGCGCATAAGGTCATATGCACGCATAAGGCTGTCGCATGAGAAAAATTACCGTATGAGCAAGTCATCGCATGGCAAAGCTACCACATGAGCACAGCGCCACAATATATAGCGAGCTTGACGCATAACAAGACATGCGCATGATAATTCATGCACATAGCAAGTTAGGCGTTCAGTGCCAGGCGCATAGCATTCTGCTATATATACCCTCAGGCGCATGGAAAGATCAAGCTCATAGCAAGATCCACCGCATGGCTCGGTCAGGTGCATAGCACAAAGCGCGTATGCAAAATAGTCATGCGCTTAACATCCATGCGCCCAGAGAGTCTAGGTGCATAGCATGCATACTGTGAAGGGTCTGCGACAAGTGATTCGTGCCGCATAGCATTGTTGCCGCATAGCTCCCTACCGCATAAGACTTTATCATCCCAGAACAACAAGCACGCTAAAGTAAAAGCTTCGAAACTTGTTTTCATTATAAAATCCTTATTTTAACTCCAAATCAAGTAAAACAAAAATTAAAATCGCACGAAATTTAACTCTCTACAACATAGAATAATTAGTTTTAGAAAATACTAAGCTGTTGGAGATCATTCCCACTAAATATCATAAAACCCTAACTTTGACATTTAGATCTACTCCAAAATATCCATCAAAACCAAAAATACCAAGAACTAAGGATGTATAGAATCATAATGTACATATTTTAGATTAATAATATGTAAGAAAAAAATAAAGAAATAAAACATATAGGGTTTCTCCATTTGCGCAAAATGTACTTGTCTAACTCCAAGAGAAGAACGAGAAAGAAAGTGTAGAATGAAGGAAGAGAGAGAAGAAAATAGTTTATATAGGGTAGGGTTTGATGCTTGGCCATTGTATCAATTCATGAATCCCTCCAAGAAATCATAAACACACAAAATAATCCATGAACAAATACCAAAAGAGAATAGGTCTAGTCTCAAGGTTACCTGACAGTTATGCTACTAAGATGTATACGCACTAATATGTATATCGGGAAAGGCGAGTGACATCTCTACCCTCCTTAGAAAAATTTCATCCTCAAAATTTAACCCAAGGCAAGCTAGAGAAATCAAGACAGTCACTATACTAACTACATGCATATCACTACCAGAATAAGTCAAATTAGCAACGTCTGGAAACGTCACTAAATGGCATAAAAATATCGCTAAAAAATTTAGCGACGTTATTAGCAACGTTTCGTTAAAATCACATTTAAGATAGTCGCTGACAGAAAATGTCGTAAAACGTCGTTATAGCGACGTTTACTAGCGACGTATCCACGTCGCTAATATTTTTCATATTAGCGACGTTTAGCAACGCAACGTAGCTAAATTAGTGATGTCGTCTGTCGCTAAATGTTGCTAATATTTTTCTATTTAGCGATATTTTGTAACACATTTAGCGATATTTTGCTGACCTGGTAAATACTGCCATGTCAGTAATTTAACGACGTTTATCAATAAAAATAGCGATGTCCTGATACAGTTAGTGACGTATTTAGCGACGTATCTAAACGTCGTTAAATGTGGCTAAATATCGCTAAACTACAAAAAATATTATAAAAAAATTATAAAAAAATTATAATAAATGTATGTTTTCATATTGTTATATATCCCTACAATATCACAATTCATAAAAATAGACAGACCCAGAGCAACCCTCTATTAAATTTCCTGGATTCGTTGACCCCTTCGGTGGAATACTCAACACCGGTACATTCACACTCAATACCAAATTGCACACAAACGAATATAAAATAAAATGGATAAAAAATTAAAATAAATGGATAAAAGTATGAAATAAATATCCCTATCTAGTCACACAATAAAAGTATCTAGTCATACAATAAAAGTGTACAAAAAAATATTAAAATACCCATGAATGGGTCAATATACACAAATATCCAAAGAACAACTGTTGATCAGAAGGAGGAGGAGGAGCACAGCCGCGAATCTGGGATATCAGCATGGCCCACTGCTCCGGTGAAAGCATCATGGCACCCGATGGAGGTGTCTGTGCAGAAATCTCATCTTCATTTTCTCGAAGGCTTTCTGAATGCATTTAATACTTTTAGTATTGCATCATTAGATTCCCGGTACCTGTCATCATTTTTTGGGGCTCTCGTTCGATTAGTAGCAACATAAGGCTTGAAATACATGGAATAAAAGTTTGTAATCTCTTCGAAAACTTATATTTCACAAATAGAACCCTCGATCCGTGTCTTATTTTTTACCTTTCTCTTTAGGTGGTTCAACTGTCCCTCGAATGGATACATCCACCGATAACCTACAGGTCCACCGACATGGACCTCATAGGAAAGATGAATTAACAAATGTTCCATGGAGTCAAAGAATCCAGGAGGAAACACACTCTCGAGCTTGCACAGTGTTATCATAATATCCTTCTTGTCACGACCCGCTTTCGGTGTAGGGGCACGAGTACGTAGGTACGTCCAGCCTACGTCGCAGCATCGATGGTAGAACGCTGTCTAGTTCAACTATCTATCAATCTCACACAATAATGTATAACCTGTCAAAGATATCTCAATTATAAGAAGGAGGACAATATGATAATAATGATAATGAAGAATACTCAATCACAATATCTTAAGTACGATAATATATCAAAGAAGTCTAACATAACTACAAAATCTAAACATTAATAATAACCAAATATAGCAACAACAATAGATAGAAATAATATCTAAATATCAATATAAGCCAAAAACAAATCTGGTACCATTTCTAATAAAAACTAAATAAAATAACTAGTGATTCCGTCTAGGCCTCCCGACAATCACTCCTGAGCTAATGGATCCAAGTCTGCACCATCTATCTCCTGTGATCCGTAATATGTAGGACACATCTCCTCTAAGAATTCGTCTGAAAAATATATCCAGTCAGAATTAGAGCAAAGTACAACCCAATAGTAGTTCTAATTAATTGACAAAGACTATAAAACAGTTATAGAAAGTAATACATAATGAGCAAGGAAGTAAATGGATCAAGAAATAAAATAGAGCAACAGCTAAATAAAGAACAATAAAAAGTATATATGGCGAACAAGAGAGTATGGTAATAAAGACAATAGATAAGCATAACTGAAACTAGATAGCTATGATCTGTCCAACAAGTATAATGTGAAGCCAGCAAGAAAGCACTAAACTAGTGTATTTTGAAATACCACTTTCGACATGTAAATGGCTAGGGGTAATACGGCTCATTGCACGTGAGGTGTGTGACTTCCATCATTCCATATTAGACCAGTAGGGGTGATTCCAGCTTTTGAAAATATTTACATGTCTACTAATATATTTTCTTGCCTGAATAGTATAAATGAATCCAAATACCGACACACAAATCAAGTACGAGGACAACCAGATAAAAGTAAGTGATGCCAGTAAGTGAGTCCTGAGGTGATGCCAGTAAGAGTCATGAAGTAGGGCCAGACAAGTATGATGCACGTGTCACAAGAGAATGAATCCAGATAATATTAATCCGTATATCCATAGTATCGAGGAATCAAGTAAAATAATGCTATAAACTAGAATTATAGTAGATATCAAATAATATAAACTATCAAAGAATATACTCACCTGTGGTCTAGAGCAAATAATGCAAATCGATATCCGAACTGGTGTCGCACTGACCTATATATAAAATTCTATGTCCTTTGGTGTATGAAGTGATAAACAAGCTTAAATGAGCTAAAATATAGTTTTTTTAGGCCAAAACTAGGTCAACTCGGTCAAACTAAGTCAATACCATGCTACACTAGGTCCTCTAGGTCATACAAGTCAATATTAGTTATACTAGCCATAAGGCACTAGGTATCCTATATAACTGAACTAACATACCATAGTACCATAGTATATCTATGTTATATACTTAGTATCTATTAGTAACTATTAATACCTTAGCTCTATCCCTAACACTTGCATTCATTCCTAATGCTTAATACCTAACTCATTGATACCATACATCCAAACTTAACATTAGGATACACAATATCCTAACTCGATACACTAATACCTATTAGTTAACCTTAACTGCTTCCTAACCCATTGGCCTGATAACTAATGATACCATCATACATCAATCATTACTCAATAGGTATTACATTACCCAACCAGGTACCATATTTGATATTTAATAAAATTACAGTAACAACCCTCCCCTTATTGATATACCTGGCATCAATTCCTTATTGTCATGACTCCTATGTTCCTCATAAATGCCTGCATACCCAGGTCTGAACACTCCCCATTGCACTCCCTTTACCCTCAACTCATAGTATTAGTTGCACCTAGACTAGTACACTGATACACTAGTATCAGTGCTATACTAACTAATACTGTCAAAACTGGATTGCAAAAATCTAATTTCTAACTGATATTAAACCAAACCCCCAACTCATCCTAACACTAAACCAGACACCCTCACATAAATTCCCATCTAGACCAAATAGTTACCTTAATTAACCTCATAACCCATATTCTAGTACCCTAATACTAGGCACTAAGGACTCCTAAACTCTGATACTCTCTAGCACTCATTTTGCCAAACTGAAATTACCTTCCAATTACCTATAGCAAGGCCACAAACTAACTGTACTGAAACCAACTGACTCCTCACACTCATCTCCTCCTTCACTGTCCATTGCTGTGCATCTTACTGCTACACCAAGGTGAGCCTCAACACCCACTGCAAGACAGCAAGGCATTTCCTGGAGCACTGTACCTAAACTTGACTATTCTCGAGCCTACATTGCATACCAGCAATGTTCCTCCTGACTGCCACCCCACTTAACTGCACACTAGGTGAACTTCGATCCAACTGAACACTCATACTTGGATAAGACTGTAACCTCTCATCACTGAAATACTCTAATACCTCTTGCACTTTACCCTGCACCAGTTCAATTGAGACAGACGTTTTCCTCCTTATAACCACAGCAGCAACCACAACCATAATAACTGTAGTAGCAGGAGTTTATCATCACCCCATACTCCAGAAATACTCTTACCCATCTTCCAATACTGCACCTAGCACACACTGATACCTCATCCTTTTTAATACTCTGATACAAGCATATCAAAACTAAAACTCATCAACTGGCACCCAGGTTCAGACCAAGTATCACCCCTCACAAATCCCGTACACTACCCCACAGTTGCAAGCATATGATCTCCTACTACAAGACATACACTCCTGGATTGCTAACATATACATACACACACACACACACACACACACACACACACACACACACACAGATAAACAAAATACAGTTCACATCCATGTGTATACTCATTGCTTAACCATTGCAGACCCGATACTCCCAAAGCCTCACCAAGCCTGAGCACATCCTGGCTTCTCCCTCACACACACCAAGCACACTCTAACACAGTCATTCACCTCTCATACTCACTGTCAACTGTACCCAGGCACACCCCATATAGAGCACACACACTAATTCATATAAGAACCTAACTATATGTATATACTTATATATGATACATACATATCTATATACATAACACACACTCTAGAATATTAAAACAAATATTTAAGGAGCAATAATGTAATACACTATGATTCCTACCCAAATAAAACACCAAAACTTCCAATTCTCCATGATTCATATTCCACACATCAATTACATATAATAATAACTATTATAACTATTTACAATAGAAATTGAAAGAAATTAGAACAAATTACCCAAAATAAATAATGTATTACACTGTATCACAAAATACCATGATACGCTATACTCGTGTCCAATTGTTCATATGTACCTAGTCTTATAACCTCGATCTTCTAATTAGATCTAATTGGTCTCATGACACACGCTTAATGTGTCATTCTTGTAATTCTTCCTAATTGGACTCAAATCACCATGTAACTTTCACAATACAAGTCATATGGACCTAATTCTTGATCTTATGGGTAGCCCTAAGCCAAAGGATGATTCCTAATGATTAAATACATGAATTATAGTCTAATTTAAGGGTTGGACTCAGAATTTACCTATTGGAAGATGGATTCCCAATGAAAAACTCAATGGACATAATTAGGATACGATTCTCCTTGCTAATTTCTCTTCCTTTAAGTGCTACTTGCAATCCAAACTCCAATGCTTTCTAGATGGTGAAATTAAGAGGAAATAAGTATGAATTGGGTTAAATTTGGTGGAGGGATGAGTCAATTTAGGGATGAACTAAATTGGGGATCTAGAATTGAAATAAAATAAAGTGGAGAGAGAGAGAGAGAGAGAACCCTCCTCCAATAGTGGCCGACCCCCTTTGTTTTCCCCCAAAGCAACACAAAATGTCTAATGTACCCCCATAAGTTAGTTATGAGGGATAATTAGGAAGGGCTATATTAGAAATGCTCTAAACTATTGCAATTTAGACTAATCTCCTTAATTAACTAATAAAGAGGGTCTAATGGGCTTGGTCTCATATTGGGCTCAAAATATTGTCATGACTAACTAATGGGTCCACTAGGGTCAAGCCCAAATAACCATAGGCTAGCCCACTAACAAATAATAACTAGCACAAGCATAATTTAAATATGTAGAATAATATGAATAAATATTAATTCACCAAAAATAAATATATATTAAATGACTAAAATACCCTCATCTAGAAATATGGGAGTGATAATCATACCCTTCTTAGAAAATTGTTGTTATCAAAATTTAAAGGTGATCGTACTCCTTCTAGGTCAAACCCCCAGCAATCATGGTCCAAGAAAATCCTCATCTAAAATTATACCATATACAATCTTATGAAAAGAAAATAGCATGTATGGTTATGGTCTTACTTGTCATAATTTATACTCAATCGGGATATACTAACTATACTAACTACAATATAGAATAAGAGCAATCTAGAAGGTACCAATGAAGCACACAATAATAAATAAAAATGAAGGAAAGGAACAGGATGGAACAAACAAAACCTGCTAACCCATCACCTGTAGCATCGGCCTCCTCAACCGTCATCGCAAATGCCCCATCCCTCTGGGATGACTTTCTCTGCTGGAACTGGGCATGATATTATGCCACAGGTGGCCTAGCTCCATCTCTTTTACCTCGTGCTCCACCAAATAGATGTGCGGTAGGGCAATCTCTTATTTAGTGTGCAGCAGATCCACAAAATAAATACACCTTCAGCCTCCTCCTACAAACATCCCAAGTGTGTCCTGACTTCCTATAGTAGGCACAAGTGGGCAATGACTGAACCTGCCTCTGAGGCTGTTGCTGAACTGGAGCACGAACCGGCGCCTGAACCTGCTGCTGCTACTAGATATGGGAAAACTTAGTTGGTCCAGCACTGCTACCAGCACCTCCTAAAATATCTCTACCTCTCTTGGACTTGAGATCCAAGTCATCCTCAGCTCTTTGTGTATCCATCAGGATCTCCTTAAATATCGCTGTGCGGTGTCCCCTAGTGAGAGATTTGATCTCCCTGATCAAACCCTTCCAAACTTTCTTGGCCTTTCCTTGGGGATTCTGCCCCTCCATAAACCTGCTCAATCTATAAAACTCTGTAGCGTACTCGTCGACTATCATGATCCCTTGGACAAGGTCTAGGAATTGGCTCTCAAAGGCACTCAGAGCCACATCCAGAAAGAACTTCTCCTTAAAAAGCTCTTCAAAAGCCTCCCAAGTCAAACCTGTCACCGTGATCCTCGGGTCTGTACGAAACTATGTCAATGCTATATCGAACATCTAGCTACCCGCAGTCAACACTCATAGACTCTCCAGAATCTGTGCCAGTCACAGGTTCCTCTCTACGTCCTTGATCTATTCATCTGCATATAAGATACTTTCTATGCCCTTGAAGTCCTTGGACCTCATCCTCTTAAAATCAACAATAGTGTCCGGCCTCGGCTGCTGCGGATCGGGGTGAGATAGAATAATCTATGGCTGAGTAAGCACTACTCTCTCCATGACTGTTTGTGCTAACTGATAGGCATTCTCTATTTCTTGCCTCATCATGTCTGACTGGCGGTGCTGAGCCTCCTAATTCAGACCCTCATGGAAGCGGATAGCCCGAACCTCTGGCTCCCTCACCAAGTACTCTGTAAATTGGCTCAATCTCCCAAACTCTGCGACGTACTCCTCCACGGACATGATCGCCTGAGTAAGGCCCTCAAACTGCCTCCCCAAGTCCAATTTGTCCGTACAAGCAAAGAACTTCTTAAAAAGGTCCATAAATAGCTCCCAAGGTTGTCCCGCAGCAGCAAGAAGTAGCTCATTCCTATACCAAGTACGGGCGATGTCGATCATCTGAAGTCACACTGCCTCAACCTTCAGATCCTCAGCAAGATGGGATACCCTCATAAAATGCTCGATATCCTCGATCCAATCATCAGCGTAGATGATGCCTTCGATTCCCTTGAAAACCCGAGATTCCAGCTTCTTGAACTCCTAAAAATTACCCGGCCGAAGCTGGCAACCTGCGGAGTAACCTGCTGCTGGACCGGAGATCTCTCTACTGCAGCAAGGGAAAGCTGATGAGCACTCTCGATACCCTATCGCATCATGTTGGCCTGTCTTTGTTGAGCCTCTGACTGGGCCCTCTGAGCCTCCATTATCTCGTAAAATAATGCGAACATCTGAGTCGCATCTGTCGGCATGGAAGGTGGAGGTTGAAGTCCCTCAGAAATAGCTGGAACAGTCCTCTGTACTGGAGGTGGACCCCCGAATACAACTGATATGCCAATTACCAGAGAAGTGACTAGTACATGCCTTCGGGAAGTAGCAGGTATCTCAGAAGCTGCTTCTCTCTGTTGTGATCGAGTCTTAGGCGGCATCCTGAGGCAAAGTAGAAAAAAAGAATCAATATAGCATAAGATAAAATATATTTAAAGAAGTAAAGCTCAATTATCAAATATCAAGAAAGAACAATTAAAATGATCAATAGAGTTTTTTTCTAGTTGTGATTGAGTACTCTCATCCTATAGCCTATATCATATATTTTGAAATAGGCTCGTAATAGCACTCAAATCAGAGCACCACTACGAATCATACTAATTGCGATCTCGAAGACCTGCATAGACCACCACTAAAAATATGTCACAATCCGTACCCGATATAAGGGTACGAGAACGTGGGTACGTTCAGCCTACGTCGCAGCATCGGTGGTAGAACGCCGTTGGGGTAAACTATACTATCTAACAATAATGATCATCAAGATATTTAATGCCACTAAAGAAATATGAATACTCAATCACAGAACTATAAGATGGAACAACGCACAAATATGATATAAAGAACTGAAGAATCAAAATATAACTCATAAGATAGAAAATAATATCCAATGAGTCTCAAATATAAAAAAGTACTAACTGCCAAAGCTGGAGACTAATCCAGTACCATATAAACCTATCTACTGAGCTACAGGTAAAGTATCGTATGTCTCAACCGGGATAAGTCCCTCCTGAGCCACAGTCTCTATCTCTAAGCCAACTACTTCCTGAGGCTCGTAGTGAGTAGGATACCACTCCTCAGTGTTATCTGGAAAATATATCAAATCAAGATTGGAGCAAAGTACACCTCTAACAGCAGTTCCAATAAATAATAAAGACTATGTAACAGTAAATAGAGAGCATATACAAAATGAATAGGACATGGCAGAAATATACAAGAATAAAGAAATACATAAAAGAGATATGGACATCATATATAGAATAAAGAAATATATCTTAGTGAGTGAGTATTAGTGATAACATGTGATCGGCTTGAGAACTTGTTCGAAAATCATGGCCTAGTTAATCATATGTGTGGTGTATGATTAACACTATACAAGAAAAATAAGAGCTGCGGGAGTATGATCACATATCTACACTAAATACTCTTCGCCCCCGACTGGTATAGTGGATCCAACCATGACACGCTATGACACCGGATTCCATGAGAAAGGAGCTAATATTCTCATGAATCAGTATCCATACATGTACAAGAATAACGGGGCTGGCAAAAAAAATACGCCAGGAACTACCAGGAATAATATCTCATGACGGGATCTAGGAATACCAATCTGTGAAACCAAGTGTCAGTGTCATACCCGATTTCAGATTTGGTATTTCTTGAATTTCTAGAATTTAATTTTTCCTGATAATACATTCCTGCTGTATTTTATATGTTGGTTCCTGTCATTTTATTATTGTTTTATTGTTCCTGTTGTTGAGAGAGACTACCTGAGACCAGTAGAATACCCATTGGCATTGCCATAGACCAGGTTTAGGACCCACATGTAGAATAGATACTTGGTTTGGTTTATTTTGGGTGAACCCATGACTAAACCATCTTTTCTTCTCTCTTAGTATATATATGGCTTTTCTCTCTCCTCTCTTTCTTCTTCTTTATTTTATCTCCCTCATTCCTCCTCTCCCTCAAGCTTCCCCTAACCCTAACCCTAAGGAAAGGTTGCTGCAACTAGACCGTGAGATGTAGAGGCTAGGAGCCACCCAAGGCAAATACATCTTACTCAATGGTAAAATCATGAATTTTTGGATTTTTTTATATGTTGTTATTTCAAAAATATATTTGATGGAAAATATTTCCCTTGAGTTGCTGATCATGTTTAGTTCTTGGAGTTTTAGATTATGATTTATAGATTTTTATAGATCTGAGTTTTAAGTTTAGAGTTTTTTGTGTGTTTCATGAGTTTTTCTTGGTTTTGATCTTTTAAAACTTAGTTTTTTTCGAAAACTAGTTATTCCTTATGTTAGAGCATTCCATTTCATAAAATTTGGCTTTTGTTTCACTTAATTTGGAGTTAAAATAGAGTTTTATGAAGAAAACAAATTTTAGGGTTTTTGGAGTTTCGGCCATGGCTGAACTTGCTGATGGAGAAGACGAAGTCTTCTTGCGGCCAGCGAGCCATGCAACCGAGAGTGCTATGCGACACAAGAGGGTTATGCGGCCTGAACTCTTGTCGTATGCTGACAGCATGCGTCCATCTTATTAGACGTATGACGGCCTATTTTCACATGTGTCCTTGAACACCTTGTGCTTTCACTCGCTGACAGTGGGTGAAAGTGGCCAGTGAGTCCATGCGGCCAGTGGGTGCAGCGGCCAGAGAGTCCAAGCGGCCAGAGGGTGCATGCAGCCAGTGAGTCCATGCGGCCAGTGAGTCCATGCGGCCAGTGGGTGCATGCGGCCAGAAAATTCTTGTGTATATTTTGTGTTTCCTGTTGATTAGTAATTCCTTTTAGTGATTATTATTGTGTGTTTCCTTATGTCGATACAAGTTTATGATACCCGACAAGTTTTACATGTGAGTTTACAATACCAGCTTATGTACAAGTTCACAATCCTCACGACACCGTAAAAATGTTTGTGTATGAAAATCCATTACATTTGGCATCGGGCAATCAAGTATGAGCATTGTCCAATGTATCACGTGTCGCAAATATAATAACTCATGAAAAGCTCGTACTCGTGATTCGTTATCTTAGGGAGTTCTCAAATGTCCACGACTCGAGAACTTGAAATAATTTAATAATGATTAAACAAGATAAGATTTACCTAGAGCATTTTTTGGAGGGAAGAATATTACGCTACAGGCTATCTCGATCCCCAAGGGCCCATGCGGCATGGACAACCCTATTAGGCAAGGGCTCCATGAATGACCAAGTTTACGCATGCTATGGCACTTACAAGACAAGTTTATGTTGGTAAAGCAAGTTTATGATTATAAGTTCAAGTTTATGCTTTTGAGTTAAATTTATGTTTGTTACTAGTAACAAGTTATGTTGTTGTATGGTTGAATGTACATTTTAAATTTACGAATGTACATTTTAAATTTACTAGACAAGCATACCCTTGGCCATCCGGGTTGACTGCAATGTCGGTGGTAGCAATATTCTTAGCAATGTATTTCTAGTAATTAGGGCTTGTAATAACTCTAGTTTGTTAATTATAGCAAACCTTAGGCATGTTTGGCCGTGAATGTGATGTTTGTTTATTCGTACAACTAGCTCTTCTAGTTCCATTTTCTTTTGGCGCGTGGTTAGGGTGCTAAGTTTTGCTCGGGTGATGGTTTGCAACCCTGGTCCTTGTTTGGTTTAAGGGTTGTGGTCTCGATCCAGAGTAGTTCATATGCTCTCTTGTTGCTCGTCGCCTTACTTTTATTTCTATACTTATTATCAGTTCTTTCAGTATTATTCTTGAGACAACTACGTTGGTTCCATACAAGTCTCGATCTGTATTTATTTCTTATATGTCTCTTCCTGCTTATGATGTGATGTGTTTGGTCTATCACCTCGAGCTCCTCTGTGGTACTTGTTTCTTGGGGTTCTGACCCCACTGGCTTTGCATGGCCAGGTTACCCCAAAGAGAATCAGGATCCTCCGCGCTTCTAGTAAGATGGTTCGCACTCATAGGACTGCGGCCAAAGCTCGCGAGTGGGTTTTCTTTCTTTCACCCCTCATCTTGATTACTTTATTTTGTAGTATTTAGCAAGGGGCAGAGTTAGCTCTTTATATTTTGAGACTTCGGTCAATATAATGTATATATTAGACCATGGCTGGTATATTTAAATTATGTATATTTAAACTCTGCTAGTACAGCATTTTGTATTCACTAGCTTCATAATCATATGTGACATATAATTTGTGACGCCTCTTTACTTTCATGTATAATATACTCTTGTACTTGTGTTGTTAGATTGATAATATAGGATATGTCGGCCTTAGGACTAACATCATAGCATGCTAGAGTTCACCCATCTCTCTTCTAGACAACCTTAACACATTGTGGCTTACTTCGGTATTCTGTAAGGTACGGATGGCCATGTCAGTCCTCGTATTTACCCAGTATTCTGGGAGCAGAATGTGACAGTCAGGGAATCAAGGATATCTATACTTAATATAAGAAACATAGAGGATATCATAAACGAAAAACTGTTAGAGAATGTACTCGCCTGGAATCCGGTGAACAATATCAAAGATGCCGAAACGGTGCCTCGGAGACCTAAATATGGAATAGTACATCAATACAATATTTTGGAATGAATATAAGTTAAACTAGTCCAAATCTAGGTCATTAGGCCAAGTCTAAGTCAAAATAGTCAAACTAGGTCAACTCTAGGTCAAACTAGTCAGACTTTGTCAAACTAACTATTTATAGGTTGTAAGAGTCTATCTCTAGGATGTCGGGTCCATACGTTATGTATCTAGGCTATACTAGTTATATTAGGATACTAGAGTATCAATAATATTTCTTATCATAAGATACGTACGATAGTATATAGTGCTCTGGAGCAGTTTCGGTAAGGTATATTACTTTGTCACCTTAGAGAGAGCCAGCAACGACTGTTCCGTCTTCTTTCGCTCAGAGGATTGCTTCACCAGTCCAGGTGGTCATTTCAGCAGCATATTTTGGGGGTGCTCCACCATCAGTTCCGAGGATTGTTCCATCAGTCACGGAGGAGTTTCTACCACCACCACCCATTCCAGCAGACGGGACACAGATATTCGCTATGTTCCAGGAGATGATGGTGGCAGAGCAGAGATAGACGGACGCTCTACGTCACAACATCGAGAGTGCTCACCATCTAGCATTAGCTACTATAGAGAGGGTAGCACTTGTTCATCCACAGACCGTACCGCTTTATCCCGTATCGTACCAGCCGAGGCTGGGTATCGTCGTTGACTTCAAGAGGATGGGCCCCAAGAATTTCAAGGACGTCGAGGGGATATTATATGCGGACGATTGGATCAAAGACGTTGAGAGAGCCCTGAGGCTAGCACAGATTTTGGAGGGCTTACAGGTAGAGGCAGTGGGCAGCCAGATGTTTGACATTGTGCTGACATGGTTCCGCACGGACCCGAAGATCGCAGCGTCAGGACTTACTTGGGAAGCTTTCAAAGGGTTTTTCTAGGATAAGTTCTTTCTAGATATGGCTCTGAGTGCTCTAAAGATCCAGTTCCAAGACCTCATATAGGGGAACGTGTCGGTGGACGAGTACGCATCGGAGTTCTGCAGACTAGACAGATTTATAGAAGGATAGAATCCTCTAGGGAAGGCCTAGAAGTTTCAGAAGGATTTGATCAGGGAGATCATATCTCTTACTAGAGGACATCGTACGACGACATTTGAGGATATCCTGATGGACGCTCAGAAAGAAGAGGATGACTTGGAACTCAAATTCAAGAGGATGCGAGATACGTCAGAAGGAGCTGGTACTAGTGTAGGTCCAGGCAAATGACCCTACTTCTAGCAGCAGAAGACCTTCCCATAGTAGAGACAACAGTTTCATGCACCATTCCGAGCACCGATATAGCAGGCATACCAGACCCCGAGACCAACACAGAAGGCCCCATAGTGTACTCACTATGGGAAGATTAGACATACACGGGAGGTCTGCAAGAAGAGGCTTGGAGTGTGCCTCTATTGTGGAGAGCCAGGCCACCAGTTGAGGGATTGTCTAGTGGATCCGGTTCGAGCAGGCCAGGGAGAAGTATCGGCACAAAGAGCACCAGCGAGACTACCTGCGGGACTGTAAAGGGGACCTCCTTTACAGACTCAGCAATAATATTTTGTCCAGTACCAGCAAAAGTAGAGAGGTGCACCACGAGGATGAACTTTTGCCATAGCAGTTGAGGAGGAGGATCCGGTCGGAGATTTGATATCAGGTTCAGTTCTTCTTAATTTTCTTTTAGCTTATACTTTTTTTGATTTTGGTGCTTTCCATTCTTTTGTATCTGTATCTTTTGTTCTTATGCATCGATTAGAGTCTGGACCTATGGCTAGGACTTGCAAGATCACAACTGGGGGAGACATCATCCTAGTCAGTGATGTTTGCAAGGATCGGAGAGTTATACTGGAAGGCCGGGAGTTGAGAGTGTGCTTACTCGTAATGCCACTTTTGAGCTACGACATTGTACTCATGATGGATTAGTTGAGTAGATACCATGCTAGTATATATTATCGTGGAGGCAGAGTTTTGTTTCGACCGCCAAGAGAGCCAGAGTTTGAGATTTTCAGAGGAGCAGCGGAGCAGAGCGAGGATGCCATCTATGGAGCCATGGTGGAAGAGAAGGAGTTGTAACATCCGTTGATAACAGAGTTCATGGATGTTTTTTTGGAGGAGTTGCAGGGTTTGCCGCCAGACCAAGATGTTGAGTTCTCTATAGATTTGGTGCCAAGCGCCGAGCCGATATCTCAGTACATCTATAGAGTCAACAACAACAAACTGGTAGAATTGAATAAGCAGGTAGATGAGTTGCAGGACAAAGGCTTCATTCAATCCAGTTTATTACCATGGGGTGCTCCGGTATTGTTTGTACCGAAGAAGGATGGGTCGGTACGTATGTGTATCGACTACAGGGCTCTTAAGAACCTCAATATCTGTCACGTCCCAGTCCCAAAATATGTAGGACTAGGAATACGTAACACGCCAGCCGTATGTATACGAACTCCAATATATGGAACCCATATACACACGTACGCTGTACATGAATATCCAATCCACAGTGGTAATATATGTCACAACAAGTCACACGCAGTTCTATATCTCATCCACAGCATAAATAATAGAATAATGGAAAGCAATAAATGAATATCAAAGAAGCAGTCACAAATAGTAATCTCAAAGTGTGATAGTCGGGTGGAAACAAATCTACTGCAAATCGACTATAATAAACTACTAAAGAGAGAAGAGAATAAACTCCAATATAAGAATAAATGTCTAGAAGAAGAAGAGCAACTAGAATATCTAAACAGCTACAATGAATCACATATAATCAGAAGGTAAGATCTCCTCAGACTGATAGGTAGCATCAGGTCCAGGTCCATACTCCTGCGGGTACTCCTGCTCACCTATATCTGGAAGGGACCAGGTCCTCAGAGGGACGTAACAAGATACAAAAAGCACATGCCAATAAAGTACTGAAAATAAACATCCAACGGGGTCGCCTAACCATCTATGTGAATGCAGTTTGAGAACAACTTTCCACCAAGTGGGCTATCTGGCTGAAAACTGGGATTGGCATGACTCTCTCGGAGAACCAGGGGCCTCAAAGGCATGTCGTCTTTTGAACGGCAGAGGCCCGCCAAGTAGTATAGGGGTCATCACCGCCCGTATCTCCAGCGGAGCTTCCGGGTTACAGAAGGAAAAGTGTAAAGGAGCCCAAATGCCTTACTTGTTGTTCTCCCCACCCAATGCTCTAAGCATGTCATGTCCATGACACGATAAACCTCTAATAACCGCCAGGTCTACTAGCATGTAAAGTTTCTATTGGAAGTTATCCCTATCTGTCGCACGACCTATACGTACCGGTGGCCAGCCGAGTACGCAAGATCGTGTCCTACATGTGACTCACACTCGTGTAAGAATAGTGTCATGGCCAATGAAACATAAATGCCTCATGAAGATGGGGTAGTCTCATAAAATAGGTCTAATGCATATACATAAATAAAAATATAGTACGACGACACCGTCGTTGCACCCAAGTTTCCTTGGACGCACAGTTTATATAGCAGTTAAAATAAATGAACTAAATAAACAGAAAATAAACATGCATGTCTCATATGGAATGTAAATACAGTACAATGGCAAGGTATACTTGCCTGGCAAGAAATCTGTAAAGTGTACGCGCCCAAATATCAAGAACACTGAACCAGGAACTAAGGACTCCGAACAAACGTCTCCGGATGCTGAAATAAATATCACCAACGTTCCCGGAATGAGCAAAATAGCTAAAAATCACATCCCTTTCGTCCAATTTGGACATAGGGGCAAAACGATAATTTCGGTAAAAGTGGGGTTCACGTGTGGCCCACTGTGCACCAAAAAGCGTGCCAAGGGTAACAGTCTCTAAATGGGACAAACTATAGGTCAAACAACTCTAGATGTCAATACGAACCCAACGGTATATCCAAATGTGGATTCCGATGAGCCGAACAAAATTATGTCCAAAAAGTCAACTGTGGGGCCCGCCAATTGGCGATTTGGTCAACCGTCTCAAAAATGCGTAAAAATTGGGTCACAGGACCAGCGCGTTACCACGAGTCCAGTGGCGCAAGTTTCGTCGCAATCTGACAAGCGTGCACAAAATACGTGCGAGTTCCATAAAAGTTGCGACACGAAATGTGTCCGCGGATACGGCCTGATTCCGGCGCGCACACGCGTCCGAATCAGTCCCCACGATAGAATTCAAGGATGGTATAAGATATAAATTAACAATATAAATTCATACCTTGGTCTGCGAATAGGTTCGGAAAACGCTTGCGCATGTCGTCCTCGCGCTCCCAAGTTGATTCTCCTGGTGCGCCATGTCTCCATGCTACGCGAACCAAGGGAATAGACTGGTTCCTCAACACTTTCTCTCGACGATCAAGGATTCCCACGGGTTGCTCTTGGTAAGACAAGCTCGGCCCAATGGTGATCTCTGAATGGTCGAGAACATGACTGCTGTCTGCCACATATCGCCTGAGCTGCGACACATGGAATACGTCATGTACTCCCTCCAGTGAAGGTGGTAGCGCAAGTCGATATGCCACCTCTCCAACTCTCTCGAGCACGTCAAATGGTCCAATATACCTTGGACTCAACTTGCCGCGCCCTCCGAATCGGATGGTGCCTCTGGTCGGTGATATCCTCAAGAAGACGTGATCGCCCTCTTTGAACTCCAAGGGACGACGATGAAGGTCTGCCCACTGCTTCTGCCTGTCTTGCGCTGCTCGCAAGTATCCCTGAATCTTCTTGACTGTCTCTACGGTGTTGACCACCAACTCGGGTCCTAAAATCTGACGTTCTCCCACGTCACTCCAACACACAGGAGACCTACATTTTCTTCTTCAAACGGGGCCATCTGAATACTCGCTTGATAACTATTGTTGTAAAAAAACTCCACAAGATGTAGGTGGTCCTCCCATGATCCTCCGAAGTCTAACATGCAAGCCCTCAACATGTCCTCCAAGGTCTGAATAGTACGCTCCGACTGCCCATCTGTCTGCGGGTGGTAAGATGTACTAAACTTCAGACGAGTACCAAGACTCTCTTGCATACTCCTCCAAAAGTGCGATGTGAAGCACGAATCTCTGTCTGATACAATGCTGACTGGTATGCCGTGCAATCTCATAATTTGTCTCATATATAAGTCAGCTAAAGCTTCTGTCGACTGACCCACTCTAAAAGGTATAAAATGGGCTGACTTGGTGAGTCGGTCCACTATTACCCACACTGCATCTCTCCCACTTGGACTCTTGGGAAAACCCGTGACGAAGTCCATAGTGATGTGCTCCCACTTCCACTATAGAATCGGAAGTGGTTGCAATAATCCTGCTGTCCTCTGGTGCTCCGCCTTCACTTGTTGACATACCAGACATTTAGCTACAAAGTGAGCTATCTCTCTCTTCATCCCATGCCACCAAAAATGTTGTCGTAAGTCACGATACATCTTGGTGCCCCCAGGATGAATAGAATAAATCGAACTATGAGCCTCTGTCATCAGCTCCTGTCGAATCTCTCCATTTGGAACATAAAGACGATCACCACATCGTAATGTCCCATCCTCGTGAATGCGCAGTCCTGTCTGCTCTCCGGCCTCTGTCCTTTCCTTCAGTCTCTGGAATCTGGCATCTGTAGGCAAAGCTGCCTTAATCCTCTCTACCAATGATGATTGAACTTGCAAGTTGGCTAGTGTCCCATCTGCTCCGGGTAATATCACTTCAATGCCAAGCTCTTGCAAGTCCTCCAAAAGTTCCCTCTGTGATGTCAAGAAATAAGCTGCTGGCTTCCGGCTTAACGCGTCTGCTACCACGTTAGCCTTGCCTGGATGATAATGTAGCTCTATCTCAAAATCTTTTATCAACTCGAGCCATCGACGTTGCCTCATATTTAACTCCTTCTGCGTGAAGACGTACTTGAGGCTTTTGTGGTCTGTATAGATCTCCACTCGTTTCCCATATAACTAATGTCTCCATAGCTTCAGAGCAAATACAACGGCTGCAAGTTCCAAGTCATGAGTCGGATAATTCTTCTCATGTACTCTTAACTGCCTAGATGCATATGCAATCACCTTGCCATGCTGCATCAATACGCATCCCAAGCCTTTTCCTGATGCGTCATTGTAGATCACGTAACCTCCTGATCCTGACGGAATCGCCAATACTGGTGCTGTAGTCAGTCGTTTCTTCAACTCTTCAAAGGCGGCTTGACACTCGTCGGTCCATATAAATTCTTGATCCTTACAAGTCAAACGAGTCATAGGTGCCGCTATCCTTGAGAAGTTTTCCACGAACCGTCGGTAATATCCCGCAAGTCCAAGGAAACTCCTCACCTCTGCTGCTGATTTAGGAACAGGCCATGTCTCAACTGCTGAGATCTTCTCTGGATCAACAGAAATACCATCTCCTGTAACAACATGTCCAAGAAATGAGACTCTATCCAAGAAGAACTCATATTTGCTGAGTTTAGCATATAACTGCTCTCTCCTCAAAGTCTCTAGAACAATCCGCAGGTGCTCCTCGTGCTCCTCGTGGCTCTTCGAATAGACAAGTATATCATCTATGAAGACGACCACGAACTGGTCCAAGTACTGGTGGAAGACTCGATTCATCAAGTCCATGAAGATCACTGGAGCATTGGTCAATCCAAATAGCATAACCAAAAACTCGTAGTGTCCATATCTTATTCTGAATGCGGTCTTCGGAATGTCCTGCTTCCGTACCTTCACTTGGTGATATCCCGATCTCAAATCTATCTTCGAGAATACCTTAGCTCCACTGAGTTGATCAAACAGGTCATCAATGCGTGGCAGTGGATATTTGTTCTTCACTGTCACTGCATTCAAGGCTCTGCAGTCAATGCACATACGCACTGACCCATCCTTCTTGGGTACAAACAACACTGGTGCTCCCTAGGGTGATGCACTCGGTCGGATGAAACATTTCTCCTCTAGCTCTTTTAACTGTGCCTTCAGCTCGTCCATCTCCTTCTTCGCTAGTCTGTAAACATGCGATGCTATAGGTGCTGCTCCGGGTGCTAGTTCAATTGAAAACTCTACGTCTATGTCTGGGGGTAGTCCTGGCAAATCCTCTGGAAAGACGTCTAGAAATTCTGAAATAATAGGGTGATAGACAACATCGTCTATTGCGAGCTGCATACCATCAAGGATTTCTGTGGATCCTCGGGCAAACTCAAGTTCAGGCTGGCCTGGTACCTTAAAAAGAATGCTTCCTCCAAAGCAATCGAAGAAAGCGTGGTACTTGCTTAGCCAGTCCATTCCAAGTACAATATCAAAAGATGGCATAGGAAGGACTAAGAGTTGGGTGTTCATCTCTCTGCCACGTATCACTATAGGACCCGTTCTACAAACTCGACTAACTGGTACAACTCCTCCTCCGGTTAGAATTCTAACACAACTAGATAATGGTGTAGAAGCAATGTTGTGTTTGGCAATAAAACTAGATGATATGAATGAGTGGGTGGCTCCCGTATCAAATAATGTCACAGCAGAAAAAGTAAAAGCAAGGGTAATACCTGCTATGACATCCACCTCATGATCCAGGTCATCTACCTCTAATGCAAAAGTTTGCCCGTTCCTCTGTGGCTGTCCATGTCCAGTCCTCATATACTGCTCCTCCTGAGTGGGTAGCGGTGGTCCTCTCTGAAATCCTCCTGCTGCCGGGGGTCGAGGTGCTCCCGGTCCGGTCATCTGCTGGGCTGGCTTCGGTGCTGGAAGCGCTAGTCTCTGTGCTGGCGGTGGTAGTGTCAATGTCTGCTGTTTTGGACAGTCTCTTGCCAAATGCTGTCCGGAACCACATCGTAAACACTGTCCCAAGCGGCCTCGACAATCCCTTAAAATATGTCCGATTTTCCCACAATAATTACATTGGGGTTTCTCCGGAATCTGGTACGGTCCGGCTCTGTGTTGCTGGTGCTGCTGTGTCAAGGGACGTCTGATGGGTCCCCCCTGTTGTGTCCTGGCTGGTCCCTGCTGTATCCTTGCTGATCCTTGTTGTGTCCTCAGCTGACCTCCTTTTCCTCTGCTAATGGTTTCCTGAAATCTGGCCTCTATCAGTAGTTCAGCGTAAGAGACTCGGGATTGCGAGCTTGTATAATGTTGTAGCTCCTGGGCCAGTCCTCGATGAAATCTCTTAGCCTTAGCCAAGTCATTTGGTATCAAAGCAGCGCCATATTTGCTGAGTCGACTAAACTCGGCATCATACTCGTCCACGGTTCGGTTCCCTTGCTCTAGGTGAAGAAACTGATCATACAAGGTATCCCTGACAGTGTCCGGGAAGTACTTTCCCTCAAAGAACTCCAAGAACTGCTCCCAAGTCTGGTAAGTACCCAACTGGCGCTCCATGGATTCCCACCAGTGATGGGCATTACCATCTAGAAGCGTCCGTACACCCGTCATCCATAGGTCCGTGGGTAACTGCGATGCCTCCAGTAGCTTCTACGTGTGAGTGATCCAGCTGGTGGTCTCCTCCGGGCTCTCAGTGCCCTTGTACTGCCTTGCACCCATCTGAACAAAATCCTTTACTGATCCAACCCTAGCTCGAGGTACTGGAGCTAGTGCTTGGGCTGGTACAGTAGCATGTGCAGCCATCCTCTCCAGTGCTGCCAAAAATTCTTGCCTCTGCTCAGCTGCCTGCTGCCTCTGCTCGGCTGCCTGCTGCCTCTGTTCCTGTATCATCATCTGAAAGAATTGGAACATCTGCGCTTGGCCATCTTGCGGTACTGGGGCAGGTGGAAGGTTCCCAATAGGTGAAGTGGGAAGATCAGATGGAACTGGGGTATGAGTCTGTCCATCTGGTCCCGGAAGCCTAGGAATCGTTGGGGTCCCTCCTTGAGTCTGACCATTGACTCCAGAAGTTGTGTCACCATCGGCGGCAGTACATCCATTCTGCAAATCCATCTCTCTGCAGTTGATGTACGAAACGATTAGAAAAAGTACAAGAATCAAACAGGATGCAAGTATTAAATAGGAAGGATGAGTTTCAATCAAGCGTGGATGAGATCCTTATACTCTATTCCTATACGCAGGCTTGTTCGGTACAGTTACGTAGCTGAGATAATATATTCTTGACCTGCATGGGCCACCACAAAAACATGTCACACCCCAGTCCCAAAATATGTAGGACTAGGAATACGTAACACGCCAGCCGTATGTATACGAACTCCAATATATGGAACCCATATACACACGTACGCTATACATGAATATCCAATCCACAGTGGTAATATATGTCACAACAAGTCACACGCAGTTCTATATCTCATCCACAGCACAAATAATAGAATAATGGAAAGCAATAAATGAATATCAAAGAAGCAGTCGCAAATAGTAATCTCAAAGTGTGATAGTCGGGTGGAAACAAATCCACTGCAAATCGACTATAATAAACTCCTAAAGAGAGAAGAGAATAAACTCCAATATAAGAATAAATGTCTAGAAGAAGAAGAGCAACTAGAATCTCTAAACAGCTGCAATGAATCACATATAATCAGAAGGTAAGATCTTCTCAGACTGATAGGTAGCGTCAGGTCCAGGTCCATACTCCTGCGGGTACTCCTGCTCACCTATATCTGGAAGGGACCAGGTCCTCAGAGGGACGTAACAAGATACAAAAAGCATATGCCAATAAAGTACTGAAAATAAACATCCAACGGGGTCGCCTAACCATCTATGTGAATGCAGTTTGAGAACAACTTTCCACCAAGTAGGCTATCTGGCTGAAAACTGGGATTGGCATGACTCTCTCGGAGAACCAGGGGCCTCAAAGGCATATCGTCTTTTGAACGGCAGAGGCCCGCCAAGTAGTATAGGGGTCATCGCCGCCCGTATCTCCAGCGGAGCTTCCGGGTTACAGAAGGAAAAGTGTAAAGGAGCCCAAATGCCTTACTTGTTGTTCTCCCCACCCAATGCTCTAAGCATGTCATGTCCATGACACGATAAACCTCTAATAACCGCCAAGTCTACTAGCATGCAAAGTTTCTATTGGAAGTTATCCCTATCCGTCGCACGACCTATACGTACCGGTGGCCAGCCGAGTACGCAAGATCGTGTCCTACATGTGACTCACACTCGTGTAAGAATAGTGTCATGGCCAATGAAACATAAATGCCTCATGAAGATGGGGCAGTCTCATAAAATAGGTCTAATGCATATACATAAATAAAAACATAGTACGACGACACCGTCGTTGCACCCAAGTTTCCTTGGACGCACGGTTTATATAGCAGTTAAAATAAATGAACTAAATAAACAGAAAATAAACATGCATGCCTCATATGGAATGTAAATACAGTACAATGGCAAGGTATACTTGCCTGGCAAGAAATCTGTAAAGTGTACGCGCCCAAATGTCAAGGACACTGAACCTGGAACTAAGGACTCCGAACAAACGTCTCCGGATGCTGAAATAAACATCACCAATGTTCCCGGAATGAGCAAAATAGCTAAAAATCATATCCCTTTCGTCCAATTTGGACACAGGGGCAAAACGGTAATTTCGGTAAAAGTGGGGTTCACGTGTGGCCCACTGTGCACCGAAAAGCGTGCCAAGGGTAACAGTCTCTAAATGGGACAAACTATAGGTCAAACAACTCTAGATGTCAATACGAACCCAACGGTATATCCAAATGTGGATTCCGATGAGCCGAACAAAATTATATCCAAAAAGTCAACTGTGGGGCCCGCCAATTGGCAATTTGGTCAACCGTCTCAGAAATGCGTGAAAATTGGGTCACAGGACCAGCGCGTTACCACGAGTCCAGTGGCGCAAGTTTCGTCGCAATCTGACAAGCGTGCACAAAATACGTGCGAGTTCCACAAAAGTTGCGACACCAAATGTGTCCGCGAATACGGCCTGATTCCGGTGCGCACACGCGTCCGAATCAGTCCCCACAAATTTTCACGTATCCGGTTACGCTACGTGTACCATTCAGTACACTTGGTACACGGCAGGGCGGTCCCGTTTGGCGGGGCGCGCTCCGTTTTCGAACTTTTGGAAATCTGGAAAAGTGGGTGCGCGCTGTTTTGTGACGAATATAACTATGTCCACAGCAACTATTAACATAGGATTATTTAACAGAAATTAAACTAGGTCAGGTATTCTACAAGTATCAAAAAGAATCACCGAATTCGGATCTCTGTGGTGGGAGATACGAACTCGGCAATATGGGTAGTCATTCTGAAATTCTGCGATTCCAGAATTGGGTCTGTCCGTCCACTTTGGACGCTATTTTTCACCTAGGGCACACGTTTTCCGGGGTTGGCTATAAAACAAATATTGGAGAGGGTTAAGGGATGATCATACCTATAAAAACGGAACAGCGTTTGGTTGAGCGAGTCGGCAGAAAATCACTCCGAAGCGAAGGTGCTTCGAGTGGGATTCTGCAGGATGCGAGGTCGGCGTCGTCGGGATGGTTGGATGGCTTGGCGGGGCTCTCTGGCTGCGGTGACGGCTCTTAGATGGGAAGAGGAGGTCTGGAAATTTAGGTTAGGGTTTTTGGGATATAACTATATATATATATATTATAGGGAAAGAGAGGGGGATGGAGCGGGTTTGGAGCGGCAAAGGGGTCGGCCGCGTGCAAAAGGGTCAATTGGAAGCAAGCAGTTGCTGAGGGGTCGGTCAACGCAAGTTGGCTGTAGGGGTTCGGTCAAATGCAAGTATGCTGAAGAGGAAGCAAAGTTCCTAAGGGGCTTTAAGTGGTAAAGTATGTTATTATTATTAATATTATTATTATTAGTAAATGCTTAATTAATAATCCTTTTTCTTTCTTTCCTTTTCCTTTCTAAATATATATACATATATATATATTTATGTATACATATATATTATATATATACTCATAAGAAATTTCATGGATTAGAATAATGCACACCATTAGGCTAGCAACTGCTCAAGGGGTCTCCTACATGAAATAAAATCCGAAAAATTCCTGATGGTCCCATAAGTCCTCTAAGTGCCCGAACACCTAACATAAAAATTATTAAAAATCTACTTCTCCTATTTAGACCTAATTACTACAATTTAATTACTAATTAACAAATAAAGGGTGTATACGATTTTTTAGGAAGGGGGTTTTACAATATCAAGAATAAATACCCGCTGCCGAGGATTGATGATCTCTTCGATCAGTTGAGCGGAGCAAAGGTATTTTCAAAAATAGACTTAAGGTCAGGTTACCATCAGGTAAAAATAAAGAAGGAAGATATTCCAAAGACAGCTTTTCGGACCCGGTATGGCCATTTTGAGTTCATGGTAATGCCGTTTGGGTTAACCAATGCCCCAGAGGTATTAATAAATCTGATGAAACAGGTATTCTACTAGTATTTAGATAAGTTTGTGATGGTATTTATTAATGATATTCTGATATATTTGAAGATCCCGAAGGAGCATGAGGAACATCTGAGGATCGTTCTGGAGACTCTCAGAAAAGAGAAGCTTTATGGAAAGCTTTCGACGTGTGAGTTCTTTCTTGACAAGGTTTAATTTCTTGGGTATGTGATCACAGGTGACGGGATCTCGGTAGACCCGAAGAAGATTTCAGCAGTAGAGTCATGAACTACCCCGAGTTTAGTGACAGAGATCAAGTTTTCTGGGGCTAGCAGGTTATTACCGAAGATTTGTACATGACTTCTCTAGGATTGCAGAGCCGATGACTAGGCTGACCATGAAGGATGCGGAGTTTGTCTGGACTGAGAAGAGTCAGGCCGCTTTTGAGGAGATGAAGAAGAGGTTGGCAACAGCTCCAGTTTTGATGTTGCCATCAGGAGTAGGTGGATTCACTCTCTACAATGATGCTTCAAGGAAGGGTTTGGGTTGTGTCTTACAGCAGAATGGAAAGGTGATTACCTATGCTTTTAGGCAATTACGTCCTCATAAGAAGAATTACCCTACCCACTATTTAGAGTTGGTATTTTTCTCTAAAGCTATGGAAACACTATCTGTACGGAGAGCGTGTGGAGATCTTCACAGACCACAAAGCTAGAAGTACGTGTTTACTCAGAAAGAGCTAAACATGAGACAGCGGCGATAGTTGGAGTTGATGAAGGAATTCGATATATATCCTTACAATACTATCCAAGGAAGGCAAACGTAGTCACTGATATCTTGAGCAGGTATCCAGTGGCTATGTGCTTGACTACAGACATATATTTATTGGGTGATCTTGAGAGCTTAGGTATTGAGTTGCTTGTACCAGGTGTCGAGATATAGATGTGGGGACTACAGATATAATCAGAGATGATGGACAGGATTTGAGATACATAGTTTGATGATGAGTCTCTGAGGAGCATCAGAGCATAGGTTCGGATGGGATTATCCGAGGACTTAACTATTGCTGAGGATGGATCACTATGGCACGGTATCAGGTTTTGTGTGCCAAGTGGGACATTGCGCGAGAAGGTTCTCAGAAGGCGCATCGATCGCAGAACTCTATACATCCAGGTGCCAACAAGATGTATAGAGATTTGAGAGAGCATGTATGGTGGTATGGTATGAAGCGGAAGGTAGCGCACTTTGTATCCAGATTTTTAGTGTGCCAGCAGGTGTCACGGCCCTCTCCCAAAATACGTAGGACTAGGAATACGTAAGCATGCCAGCCGTATGTATATGGAAACTCCAATATATGAAAACTATGACACATACGTACGTTGCATTATGAATAATAATTCATAAGTGGTATATAATATCACAAGTCACAGGCAATATTAATCTTATCCACAAAACCAAAAGAAGAAATAAATAATCAAATATGGCAATGAACCAAGTACGAAATATCGAGGAAGTAAATAAGTCTGGTAGAGACAAATACACTACCAAACTAGATTATGAAAGAAAATATAATAAGTACATTTAATGATCAGAGAGGCTCGAATGGAAGACCTCATCGAAAGAGAAATAAGTAGCAAGTCCTGATCCGTGCTCTTGCGAATAGTCATGATCGACTTCACCTGGAAAGGGGCCAGGTCCTCAAAGGGACGTAACAAAATACATAGAAGCAAGCAATATAAATTATAATAAGTAAATAAATATGCAAATGGTGTTCTAACTATCTAATGTGCAATTTAGAAGACAACCTTCATGCGTATGAGTGGAATTATTGGCTTCTCATCACATCCGATACATATACTGCAATACAGTCGTATGCTATAAACATCCGTAACGTCCAGCGACATAAGAGGGTATATGATATAATAATCACCAAAGTTCTATCCGGATACTAAGGCCACCAATTTGGCTATCTCATACACGCAATGATTGTTATTCCCCTTATCCCCACACCGACCAAGTCATATCCACAACATGTCTAGTGTTGTAACTGTATGAGGATCTAATACACTAGTTATAGCAGTTATACTTCTTAAATATCGATGATCAGTCGGTTACATTGTCTGTGTCCCTAATAGAATGTCATAACTCGTGTCATGTGTGTGTCATTGTCCAAGGATATATGAAAATATCTCACAAGTAGGAGGTAGTCCGCTAAAACTAAGTCAACATGCATAAATTAAATAAAAGCTACGAAAGATGACGAACACCGTCGTTTGCACCCAAGTCAAGCTTAGACGCACAATTTATATGAAAATAATTTATGCAAACAATAAAATAAAATGCTAAAATAAAAATAAACTGACAGTAAATATAGCAAGGTATCTTGCCTGCGGTCCCGAAGTTGCTCTCGTCTTAATCCAAGGCCTAATTAAGAACACATAAACAAACATAAAAATTAATAATTAACCATATATGGATTACCCTATTATTTGGTTCCAAAGTGTTATAAGTGCATTATCTAATCTATGCTTACTAGTATACAACTCCTTCTATTTTTACTTATCTATGCATGGAACATCTCTAACTAACATCCTACCATTATATTATACTAAATTTAATATGTTTAATATTCTAAAAATATTTATAAATATATGAAAATAACCAACCCAACATCATTGCATGCCAAAAAGTCTCTACGGACGATAACTAGTTATTCTAGGCAACTACACCACGTAGTTTATGCATGCAACTACCCTATTAGCATCAAAATATCATTAATAATAAAACAATACATTAAATATTATTTAATTTTAATATATTAAACTCTGGAATTTATTTACATGATTAAAATATGGCAACCGTTAAAGAACTACAACTAGTATTGATGCATCGTATCCGTTTCTAGGTTGTTCAACAACTAGGGGTAGTTTCATACATAAAATTATGGTTTCACTTGCATGAAAATATTTCTAAACATTATCTAACATTAACATGGATCTACAAAAGTTTTTATTTAATGTAAAAAATATGAAAATGATCGAAATTGAAAAACCTACACGTACGCGATTACGGCGAGGATCGTTTTTGCGACTACGGCCAAACGGAGTACTAAACGAACTCCAAACTTCGCAAAACTCGATGAAGCACTAGAAGAATTCAAAATATGATAGTTTTTAGGGGTTTTTGAGGCATTTTTGCTTCTACGAATAGCAGCAGCACCTTGACGACAAAAAATGGGTCTTCGGGTGCAAAGGGGTCGGCCATTGGGTGTCCTAGAGGTGCATGGGGGGGGGGTACGTGAAGGTATGGGAAAGGGAAAGGAGGAAGAATAGATAAAAAAAAGGAGGGGGAGCTGCTGTAGTCATTCCTGAAGGAGGAGGGAGCGACTAGGGCTTTGGGAAAAGAGAGGAGCACACACACACACACACACACACACACACACACACACACACACACACATATATATATATATATATATATATATATATATATATATATATATATATATATATATATATATATATATATACTAGTTTTTTGGGCCTATGGGTGTTGGTTGTTTGGAGTTAATTTGCGCCCAAAAGAGAATCGTGTTTTGTAATGACCCGTTCCGCTCAAGCGGACTGCCGATTCAAACGGCAAAAGTGCAATATCCTGACCCGCTTTGCTCAGCGAGAATACTTGTTTGAGGAAAAAGGATTTCCAGACTTGGCCCTTCAGGAGTTCCGGCATAGGCTTTCAGAGGTTCGCTCAGAGTATTGCTCGACCGAGGCGAATCATCGCTAAGGTGGGTGGCTACGATCAACTTGTCTTTGCTTAGCCAGCACACTTAAAATATGGACGATACATGCTTGTCGCTAGGTGAATCACCCCCTCTATGCTAATAAGAATACAACGCACCTAGCTAAGAGAATAATCCCAACTTGTATTGCTTGTGTTAGAACATAAAAATGGAAACTCTGCTTATAATTGGACCCTCGCATGCTACCTTTGCCTTGTGCAACTAGACCCCGCTATGCCTCGAGTAGAACGATATATGTATACCCTATAGTGTACTGTTCACTTGCTATACTACACGTCCTTAAATCACATCGCTCAGTATGTTCCTTTACGGTTTCACTTCTCGCTTTATCCCCTGGACCCGTGCCAAACATAAATGCTTATGTTTTCATATGAATGCAATGCTTCCCTGCTTATGTGTTAACTCCTACTTGTTGCCTCGTTTCAATGCGTGTCACTTATATGCATGCTATAATTCATCGTACTTCACTATCTGAGATTCACTCAGTTGAGGCCGGAAGGATATCAAGATAGTCGTTCTGAGCCAAGTATAGAACATTGAAAGTATTCGGGACCGTTAGGTCGCCAAGGCATTTTTCAAACTAGGGGACTACATCTATGGACTGTTAAGAAAGATAACATCACAATATCTCTGGAAATCAATACTCGCTCTGTACCAAATCTGACGGGTCGGAAAGTCGATACTGTACTGACTGAATCTGAATCTGTAACTGTATCTGTACCTGCAAGAATATGGAAGAACTTGAGGATACTCATGGTCACGGACAACTTGTGCACAAGGTGGGTTTTCGAATCCAGTTTCGCAGATGGTCTCCAGGGCGCTGGGGCCGATCCGGTCTAGACAAAACCTTCTGGTAGTCGTCTATTTCGGAGGTATGGATGCAATGCCCTCCGTATTATATTTCTGCTTGTACTCTATCCTCGACCTTGAGACTACATCGTCCACTATGGAAGTCATACCAGTGACATTCTGTTCATATAGATTAAGTTGGCTCGATTACGGCAACCCGCGTGCGAGTCATTATATTGCATCAAGAATATCTGAAACACCAGAACGATCATGAGTATAACACAACTTGTACATATATAGAATACTTTAACATCTTCTGCAATACTTCTAGATAACCTGTATGCTCGTGCACCCGAAACATAACCTCGCTCACGATACTCGTGTTTGCTTATGTTATTATCCCTGGTTTTCATTATATATGTTTATGCTTGATTTAACTTGGTTTGCCTTGGACAGGGAAGGACAAATGGAAAGTTGGTAAGTCTTGCCGTGTTTCCTCTTATATCGCACGATGCACTGCCACACGAGTTAGGCTATTCATTATTGCCATAAAACTGATCCTAAGGCAAGAATAGAAAGATAACTTAATAGATGGTGCACGGAACCTATATAACGTGTTTGGATTTGTCGAGCGGGCGAGTAGCCTCCCCACCAGTGCATTCATATACGGATAACCCACCAGATTGCTTGCAGGGTGCGGGAGATCCTCGTTCGGTGCATATGCCTCCTTCGTGCGTGCTAAGGCATGGAGTTCCCTCTGAAGTCTTGGAGCGCTACGTCCGAAACTGAAGCACATATACACGACATAATGTTGGAACATCGCATATGTATCATTCCACAAATGTAGCTACTTGGCATGCTTTTACTGTTTCAGAGAGAGAGGCTTTAGCGACTTATAATTTCGGCCTAGCGCCGCCTATAAAACTTGTTAATATAAATAAAAAGTTTGCTTTACTTCTATACTTGTGTTATTCAATGCTTCTGCTATCTACGACTCTGTGAACTTGTTACCAATCGCCTATGCGTTTATTATTCTGCCACACTAGGATAATCTGTGCGACTCTGTAGCTTAGACCTCTTACCGCCAGCATGAACCACGGCCTTGCACCGGCGCGGCTTATGCTTGTACGGCATCACGCCCAGATGGGTCAAGCGATCGTCCCGCGGGAGCGCTGGCACAGTGATTCTTGCCTAGCGGGGACGACCGATTATCCTATGGGAGATCGGGACGTGACATGTTTGAGGGTCCATTAAGGTTTGTTAGGCCTCTAATGATCCTTGGGCTATTATAATTTAATTAAACTGCACAAAAGATATGCAAGGATTCGATTTCCAAAAATGACAATTGGGTATTTAAAACTAGGATTCGAACCATGTGATATTATAAAGCATATAAAGATTTAAATGAATGAAAAACCCTTAACATGGTCATATTAGGTATAGTTAGACTCATGTATATGAAGTTGGTTGGACAAAAAGGGTTGGCGTTGCGCATTAAAATCGTACGCAACGGTAATGTGCTAAATTGCCAATTTCTAAATTTTGTGCCGCAAAAGTTGTACAACTAAAATGAAGCATATGAATGTGATTTTAGGAGTGACAATAAATGCATTGGCCTAGTTGGACTCGTCTAAGTCTAGTATGCAAAGTTGGTTGGAAGGTAAGGACTAGTGTTGTACTAAAAATCATAAAACTATGACAAAGAGTTTCTATAGTTCAATAAATTACCAAATAAATAAAAAATAAATAATAATAATTTCTAGTTACCAAATTAATCCTATATAAAAATTAGGGTACTTACAATCTACCCACCTTAAACCAATTTTGTCCTCAAAATTTAAAATCTTCAATAATATTTTTTTTCATCAAATTTCAAACTCAACAAACAATATAATCACGGGGTCAACTCCTTTGTTGTGGCTTCACAAAATTCTCAAAAAGTAATTTTATTCTCAAAACTTTAAAATTTAAAATTAATTCTTTGAATTTAATCACTTCAAGATTTAAATACCTCCAATTTAAATCAAAATTAATCCTCACTTTTAAAATTATCATTTTTCTACTCATCCATTTTTTTAAATCCTTAAATTTAAATTTTAAGTCAAATCTTATCAAATTCTTCAATTTTTAAAACCCATAAAATTTAAATACTTCAAGCTACTTCAAATATAAATTTAAATCCGTCATCAAAATCTCCTTAAAATTTAAACATAATTCTAATCGTATCATAATCTCAAATTCTGAACTCTTTATTTAAATCCATATTTATTATAGAAATCTAAACTCCAAAAATTTAAATTCATCTAATATTTTAAATTTAAATTTAAATCCATTACAACATAATCGGCTTAAAATTCAAATAACTAAAATTTAAATCTAAATCTGATCTATCATAATCTCCTCTAAAATTTAAATAACCAAAAAAAAAATCTCTTCAATCAAATCTTATCCCGTATTTCAAATTTAAGAATTTTGTAGTCATCAAATTCTAAGTTTAATTGCCATCGACAAAATTTTAAATAGGTTATTCAACATTCATAATTTAACATTTAAATCAAATCCTTAAATTATAAAATTATAAATCCAATCGATCAATGTTCAAATTTAAAAATCTATTTTTATCTTCAAAAATTTAAATGATGATTCAACCTCCAATATTCAAAATTTAAATCATATACTTAAATTATAAATTTTTGATCCAATATATCAAAATTCAAAATTTAATCCATAGGACATTCTTCTCCTTAAAGTTAAATTCTTATCATTAAGTTTTTTTCATAACTAAAATAAATCATAATCATTCTTCTAAAAATTCATAAAATTAAAATGACTTAAATCTCTCAATCTTATCTTACTTGATTACCTTCTTAACCTCAATCGAAGAATTTTACCTTCATATAAAATTTCAACTCAAGTTAACAATGCAACTTCTATCCAACTTAGAATTTACCAAACTATCACACAAGACTATACCTTTAAGGAAATTTTTCTCAAATCATTCAATCATGTTACTCAATCCTCGAAAGAAAAAAAAAGTTAATGTGTTCATAACATAATTTAAATTCCTCTAATACATTCTTAGTTGGCAAACAACCTACCTAACAATATAATTGACATATGTGACATATACCTAGTACTAGTCATCATTTAACCTCCTTCAAGCACGAAAAGATAAGATCTAAGTTAGGAAAGGATCGAGCAAGATGTAAATCAAACAGTAAAATGAGAGTTCAAGAAAGAATTCAAAGAAGGTGATTTAAATAATTGGATGAGATCCTATAATCTAATCCTATACATAGGCTTGCTCGGTACAGTGACATAACCGAAATAATATACTCTCGACCTGCATGTGCCACCACAAAATGTCACGCCCCAGTCCTAAAATACGTAGGAGTAGAAATACGTAAGCATGCAAGCCATATGTATATGGTAACTCCAATATATGAAAACCATAACACATATGTACGTTGTATTATGAATAATAATTCACAAGTGGTATATAATGTCACAATTCACAGGCAAAACTAATCTCATCCAAAAAACCAAAAAATAAATAAATTATCAAATATGACAATGAACCAAGTACGAAATATCGAGGAAGTAAATAAGTCGGGTAGCGACAAATCCACTACCAAACTAGATTATGAAAGAAAATATAATAAGTACATTATTTAATGATCAGAGAGGCTTGAAGGGAAGACCTCCTCGAAAGAGAAAGAAGTAACAATTCTTGATCTGTGCTCCTGAGAATAGTCATGATCGTCTTCACTTGGAAAGGAACAAGGTCCTCAAAGGGACGTAACAAGATACATAGAAGCAAGCCATATAAACTGCAGTAAGTAAATAAATATGCAAAGGGTGTTCTAACCATCTAATGTGCAATTTAGAAGACAACCTTCATGCGTATGAGTGGGATTGTTGGCTTCTTATCACATCCTATACATATACTGCAACACAGTCGTATGCTCTAAACATCCGTAACGTCCAACGACGTCAGAGGATATGTGATATAATAATCACCAAATTTCCATCCGGATACTAAGGCCACTGATTTGGCTATCTCATATACACAATGATTGTCCTTTCCCTTATCCCCATACTGACCAAGTCATATCTACAACATGTCCAGTATTATAACTGTATGAGGCTCTAATACACTAGTCATAGCAGTTATACTTCTAACCGTCACACGTCCTTACGTATCGATGATCAGTCGGTTACATGGTCTGTGCCCCTAATAGAATGTCATAACTCGTGTCATGTGTGTGTCATGGTCTAACGATATATGAAAACATTCCATAAGTAGGAGATAGTCCGCTAAAACTAAGTCAACATGCATAAATTAAATAAAAGCTACGAAAGATGACGAACACCGTCGTTTGCACCCAAGTCAAACTTAGACTCACAATTTATATAAAAATAATTTATGCAACAATAAAATCAAAAGCTGAAATAAAAACAAACTGACAGTAAATATAGCAAGTTATTTTTCATGCGGTCCCAAAGTTGCTCTCAACTCTTAATCCAAGGCCTAATCAAGAACACATATACAAACACAAAAATTAATAATTAACCATATATGGATTACCCTATTATTTGGTTCCAAAGTGTTATAAGTGCATTATATAATCTATGCTTACTAGTATACAACTCCTTCTATTTCTACTTATCTATGCATGGAACATCTCTAACTAACATACTACCATTATATTATACTAAATTTAATATGTTTAATATTCTAAAAATATTTATAAATATATGAAAATAACCAACCCAATATCATTGCATGCCAAAAAGTCTCTACGGACGACAACTAGTTATTCTAGGCAACTACATCACGTAGTTTATGCATGCAACTACCATATTAGCATCAAAATATCATTAATAATAAAATAATACATTAAATATTATTTAATTTTAATATATTAAATTCTGGAATTTATTTACATAATTAAAACATGACAACATTCAAAGAACTACAACTAGTATTGATGTACCGTGTCCGTTTCTAGGTTGTTCAACAACTAGGAGTAGTTTCATACATAAAATTATGATTTCACATGCATAAAAATATTTTTGATCACCATCTAACATCAACATGGCTCTACAAAAGTTTTTATTTCATGGAAAATATCGAAAGTATCGGAGTTGAAAAACTTACATGTACGTGATTACGGCGGGGATCGTTTTCGCGACTACGGCCAAGCGGAGTACCAAACGAACTCCAAACTTCATAAAACTCGACAGAACACTAGGAGACTTCAAATAAATGAAGAATATATATATTTTTAGGGGGTTTTGAGGCATTTTTACTTCTGTGAAGAGCAGTAGCACCCTGACGGCCAAAAAGGGGTCTTCGGGTGCAAAGGGGTCGGCCAATGGGTGGCCTAGAGGTGCATGGGGGTAGGTGAAGGTGTAGGGAAGGGAGAGGAGGGAGAGGATATGTAAAAAAAAGGAGGGGGAGCTGCTGTGGCCGTTCATGAAGGAGAAGGGGACGACTAGGGCTTTGGTAAAGGAGAGGAGCACACACACACACACACACACACACACACACACACACATATATATATATATTAGTTTGTTGGGCCTATTTCTGTTGGTTGTTTGGAGTTGATTTGGGTCCAAAAGAAAAGTGTGTTTAAGGGTCTATTAAAGTTTGTTAGCCCTCTAATGATCCTTGGGCTCATTGTTTTAATTTAATTAAATTGCACAAAAGATATGCAAGGATTTGATTTCCAAAAATGACAATTGGGTATTTAAAACTAGGATTCGAACCATGTGATGTTTATAAAGCATGTAAAGATTTAACTGAATAAAAAACCCTTAATATGGTCATATTAGGTATAGTTAGACTCATGTATATGAAGTTGGTTGGACGAAAAGGGTTGGCGTTGCACATTAAAATCGTACGCAACGATAATGTGCTAAATTGCCAATTTTTAGATTTTGTGCCACAAAAGTTGTACAACCAAAACGAAGCATATGAATATAATTTTTGGAGTGACAATCAATGCATTGGCCTAATTGGGATAATCTAAGTCTACTATGCAAGTTGGTTGGAAGGTAAGGACTAGTGTTGTACTAAAAATCTCAAGACTGTGGAAAACAGTTTCTATAGTTCAATAAATTGCCAAATAATATTTAAATTAAATAAATAGAAAATAATAATTTCTAATTAACAAAATAATCCTATATAAAAATTAGGGTGCTCACAGCAGGTAAATGCAGAGAGGCAGAGGCTAGGTGGTTAACTTCAGCCTTTACCCATTCCAGAGTAGATATTGGAGCATGTTACTATAGATTTTGTTTTAGGACTTTCGAGTTCTCCAGGAGGTAAAGACGCATTTGGGTTATCATGGACAGGTTGACCAAATCAGCCAACTTCTTGCCATTCAAAGTGGGTACGTCTACGGAGAAGCTAGCAGAGATGTATGTAAGACAGATTGTCAGATTGCATGGAGTTCTTGTGAGAATAGTCTCGGATCGGGATAATTGCTTCATATTCCACTTCTGGAGGAGTTTTCAGGCTATCTTGGGCACCTAGCTTAAGTTCAGTACCGCATATCACCCCCAGACGGATGGGCAGTCGGAGAGGAATATTCAGACTCTTGAGGATATGCTTTACACTTGTGTTTTGGATTTTAGAGGCTCTTGGGAGGATCATCTTTAGCTGGTAGAGTTTGCTTACAATAATAATTACCAGGTCAGTATTAAGATATCACCATTCGAGGCTTTATATGGACGGAGATGTCACACTCCTCTATCTTGGGATGATGTTGGTGAGAGAGTCTTGTTGGGACCAAAGATGATTATGGATGCAGCTGAGAAGGTGAAGCTCATCAGGGATAGACTTCGGGTGGCACAGGACAAATAACGGCATTAGGCCGATAGCCACCGGAGACCTTTAGAGTTTGAGGTATAGATTTTGTTGCTTGCTTGTGATTGCTTTATTTTAGATTGAGTGTTAAGGCTGTATTTTGGTCTAGGTTGGCGATCTGGTATTCTTGTGGATTTCTTCGATACGAGGTACTATTTAGTTTGGTGGAGGCGGGAAGCTTAGTCCATGGTACATCGGACACATCAGTATTCTTGCGAGGGTTGGTGCAGTAGCCTACAGACTAGACTTGTCACCTACATTAGAGGGAGTGCATGATATATTTTATGTGTCACAGCTGAGACGGTATATGGCAGATCCTAATCACGTATTGGATCACTCAGAGATCGATGTGGGTCTGACTCTTAGCTACCCAGAGCAACCAGTATAGATTCTGGATCGCAGGAAAAAGTTGTTGTGAAACCAGACGATTTTCTTGGTATGCGTCCACTACCAGAATAATTCAAAGTAGCGACGCTTGAAAACGTCAATAAATGGCCTAAAAATGTTGCTAAAAAAATTTGTGACGTAATTAGCAACATTTTAATGAAGTCGCATTTAAGCCAGTCGCTGACAGGTATTACGTCGCAAAACGTCGTTATAGCGACATTTTCTAGTGACGTATTTGCGTTGCCAATATTTTTTTTATTAGCGACGTTTAGCGACTCAACGTCGATAATTTAGTGACGTATTTTGTGTCGCCAAACCTCGCTAATTTAGTGACATATTTAGCGATGTATTTAGCAACGTATAAAAATGCCACTAAACGTTGCTAAATTTTTAGTAAAAAATAAAAAAATGTTAAAAATTACCAATCTTTCTGCAGTTTATGCAGTTTATGAATTTCTAATTTATATAAATAGACCCAGAGCAACCCTCTATTGAATTCTCTGGGTTCGCCGACCCCTTCGGTGGAACACTCAATACCGGTAAATTAACATACATTTAATATGAATAAAAAATACACAGACTTATAATGGTTCATAAAAAAAGACAGACCCAGAGCAACCCTCCATTGAATTTTCTGCGTACAAAATATTACAAAAGTATATAAAATATCACAGTCACACAATACACACAAAATAAAAGTAGCACAGTCATACAAAAAGCACAATATAAAAGTATCACAGCCACACAATAAAAGTATATAAAATATCACAGTCTTAATCTCGAGGATATCCAATACGCTGGGGTAGATACCAGTCCCTCAGATACTCCTAGGTGATCAATCTCCGCTATAGGTGCTAGGTGACTGGAACTCTCCCTCTGAGCTGGTGCCTGCCCAATAGTATGAGGCACCACTTCCTCCTTAACAACCACTTCCAATTTAACAGTAGGTGGTATCTCTTCCTTCTTAACATTCACTTCCTCCTTAACGCATTGAGGTATCACTTCCTCCTTAACAGTAGGAGGTGCCTCTTCCTCCTTAATATTCACTTCCTCCTTAACAGTAGGAGGTATCACTTCCTCCTTAACAGTAGGAGGTGTCTATCTCAAGCGACGTGCACGTGCTCGGGTCATGGGTGCCATCTGGTAAGATAGATGGAAACAAAGAATATAATTGATAACAGATATAAATATATTGTGTAATATTAAATATTGTATAAATTTTAGCGACGTGAATGACCCTTTCATCTAGCAGAATGGTAGTTACGGAGAAAAAAAGACGACGAAAAACTTGAGCGTCCTAATATCTTATTCCAAAGTTGAGTATAGTTAGTTTTAGCTGACCTAAACTTTAAGGAGGTTCCGTGAAACTTAACCAATTAATAAAAACCAAATAGTGGTTCAATTACAACTTAGCACCAAGATTAACAGCCTACTTTCAGTAAATACAGTAATAAATTCAATAAAGTACTGGTAACTACACTGATTTCAACAATCTATACCAATTTCAACAATTTATATATTCAGTTACAGGTTTCTTTACTAACTATAACAAAATAACATAGTAAAGAAAATTCAATATTCAATCTAAGCAATGCACCAACAAACAAGGCATAAAATGGTAATGAACAATAGTAGTTCTCACACTAACAACCTATCTTTGCAAACTAACAAAATTAGTGAATTTTCAATCAATAGACCAAGCTCAATAATTTACCAGGAAAGCACACTACTACCCATAGTTATTGGTAGGTTTGCTAAAAATGCTATCCATCCAATTTATCAATGTACCAAAATTGAGTCATAAATCGAAGGGCAGAATCTTACTACTTACAATATTTGCCTGGTTTCACGAAGGGTGTTTGACTGAGCACATAAACAGGGTTGCTGAAATAAATATTTCAACAGCTGAAGCATTTCCTGCATTTTTATTGCTCCAAGTAAATTCACTGAAAAGATAAATGTACCAGGATTCTTCCTAGATTTTACAACTTTTTTTGCAACCAAAATGATCATAACAATGTGTACATCAACAAGTAAATGCAGTTGTCATATCATCATCTTCTAGCAACACTTTCTACAATAATTTCCATATATAAATTCTTAACCAAACAAAATGATCTTCCACTTGCATCAACTAAACTAAAGCTGCATGCAAGCATCCCAATTATAGCTATCCAGACCGTTTTAGCTCACAACAAGCTTAGACAGTATTTTTATGGCAACTTGAAAGTTGAAATAAGAAGGAAAAAAACAAGCTTAGACAAAATTTTCAGCTCACAACAAGCTTAGACAGAATTTTTAGTACCTATAGTTGACACCAAAAATGTTGTTGAGCTTCAGTCTGATGGGCATCACGATGTGTACATGGTTTGGAATCCAGGTATATGTATAGAGATCTCAATGATTAACTCAATTGGTAAATGTGTAGATGAAGCCTTACGTCGTGCTCCTGATCCTCCTTCAAATGCTACACCTGTTGAAGCTGCCATGGTGTCACATTTTAGGAATCAAGTCCTTGTATTTCCTGCCACTCTCCCTGCTATAGAGATGACCAAAGGGTTTGACACCAACTACCTCTTTATTGTTCCTAATTTGGGCCCAAATACAAAGTTCTCTGCTGTACTTGCAAAGACATTTCCTGAGGAGGCATATAAATTGCTCAACCAAGAGTTTGTGAAGTCCATTGAGGAAATCCTGAAAGCCCTTCCTCGAGATCGAAAAACTTACCTACTTTCATCAAGTTACCCTTGGCCTATTACAGAAAGCATAGACCAGTGAAGGATTATAATGTTGTATTGGATTTGAAGCTCGAATGTGGTGCTTTAAGGCGTGTATGGGATCAAGGAATCAAAGTTATTTTTCCCTTGACCTTAAGACAAGGTCAATTTAAAGGGGTGGGTATTGATAAGAACCCAACTAGCATACCTTGGCTTATATTTGCGTAAGTCTAAATAGCTTATATTAGCTCAGTTGGAGGGCTGAACACTAGAGTATTAGAGTTGGCTCAATAAGGATAAGGCTCAGTACTATAGCAATGCTCAAGATACAAAGTAAGTCCACTCAATAACAGAGTCTCAACTTAGTAGCAGAGTCTCTCCTCAACTTCATTGCCATGTCAGCCACTCTCCATTATCATCGCCAGCTCAGCAACCTGCAATAACTGCCAAGCTTCCCCTGCAAGGAAGCCAACTGCAAGCTCCTCCTACAAGGAAGATGGGATCCAAGAATCTATAAATAATAGAAGAGAGGAGAAGAGAAAAGATCAGAGAACCTTGTATCTTATTTTTCCTATATTTTTATTTTAAAATTGCATTTTACTTTTGAATTGTAGTTTTCCCGCTCTTCCTCTCTTTTCCAATAAAGAAAACCCTAGTTCATCCCCAAAATCTCCATGTTCTTCTTCAATTCATCACTGATTTTACACATAAATGTCATATTACAGTCAATTTGCTAGTAATTCCAGGTCAATGAGCTCTCATCAAGTCTTTACCGAAAAATGTAGAAATTTTTGGTTAAATCACCTAAATTCTATGTGTGTTATTATTTTTTGTCTCTATTTATAATTTTGTTCATTCATGGTTTGGCTCTCAACATGTGAATACATTAAGTAATCAGGCATCGGGTTAGGGTTAGGGTTTACACCCTCTGTGACAGTCTGTGTCATATCTGTGTCAGTGTGTGTGTATGTCATATCTGTGTCAGAGTTATATCGTGTGCATCTGTGAGAGAGAGAGAGAGAAAGAGAGAGAGAGAGAGAGATCGGGTTACGGTTAGGGTTTACACCCTCTTTGACACCGGAGTAGGCCGCCTGAGTTAGGGTTTACACCCTCTAAGTGTGTGAGAGAGAGAGAGAGAGAGAGAGAGAGAGAGAGAGATCGGGTTACGGTTAGGGTTAGGGTTTATACCCTCTGTGACACCGGAGTAGGCCACCGGAGTTAGGGTTTACACCCTCTGAGAGAGAGAGAGAGAGAGAGAGAGAGAAAGAAAGAAAGAGAGAGAGAGAGAGAAAGAGAGCGAGAGAGTTAGGGTTTACCTAGAGGAGGATGAGGAGGAGAAGGAGGAGGAGGGGGATGCGGGAGTAGGCTGCTGCAATTGACCGCCGGAGGGTGCACTTCGCCGGAGAGCGGAGGAGGGGGGAGAGGGAGAGTTTTTGACAAATTGGGAGAAGTTCTCGACAGAAGGGGGAAATCGAAACCTATATTAAAATTTTAGCGACGTTTAGCAACGTCAACTTATAACGTCACTAATAAAAATATTTTGTGACGTCTTTGACGTCACAAATTACGTCGCTAAAAATTGAAAATACTAACGTCGCTAAATACATCGCTAAACGTCGCTAAATTTAAAAACTCAGCGACGTTTAGCGACTTTAAATAAGCTTATAGCGACAATTCTTTAAAAAACTGAATTATAGTCGCAAAAACGTCGCTATATGTCGCCAACAACGACTTATAGCGACGTTTATTTGCGGAGTCGCTGAAATCTTTAATATTAGCGATATTTTATTTTGACGTCGCTAAAAACGTCGCTATTTCATCATATTCTGGTAGTGGTCGTGTGGAGGCATTACTCTCCGGGAGAGTCTACATGTGAGAGGGAAGCCGAGATGCGCGAGCGATATCCTTATCTCTTTGAGCTGTGAGGTATCATTCTTTCTAGCTTGCTGTAATTATTTGTTGTAGTGCTAAGTTCTTCCTTAAATTTCGAGGAAATTTTTTTCTAAGGAGGGTAGATTTGTCACTACTATATTTCTAGATGAGGGTATTTTGGTCATTTAGTATAATTATTATTTAGTAATTAATATTGTGCTATTATTTAAATTGTGCTTGTGCTATTTAATTATTTGTTAGTGGGCTCGCCTATGTTATTTGGACTTGTCTTAGTGGAACCATTAGTTAGTCATGACAATATTATATTGAGTCCAACATGAGACCAAGCCCATTAGACCCTCTTTATTAGCTAATTAAGAAGATTAGTTTAATTTGTATTAGTTTAGAGCCTTTCCAATATAGCCCTTCCCAATAATCCCTCATAACTAACTAGTGGGGTTACATTATGTCACGCTCCGATCTTTCGTAGGAATCGACCGTCCCCGTTGGTCGTGAACCACCGCGCTAGCACTCCCACATGATAATCGTTTCCATCGGGATACAATACCGTACGAGCCTGGAGTTGCGCCCGCACGAGGCAAATACTGAAACGGCCATTGATAACTAGTTTACAGAGTTGTCATAGCGGAATCATAGAATAAACATAAGTATTGAATCCAAAACAAGCTCTTTATTGATATGAAGTAAAGATTACAAGCGGTGCTAGGCCGAGATTAAAAATCGCTCATGCTCTCTCTCTCTCTCTTTCTCTCTCTCTCTCTCTCTGTATATATATATAATGAATATGTCGTTAGGCTTAGAAGTGATTCAAACAATCTGGATGATGATGTTCCCATACATTATGTCTCATATATGTGAGCTCCAGGTCCGTGCGCCATACTCCAAGATGCCAAGTGCGGTTCGGCGCCTCATTACATTAAGCGATCTCTGAATTCGTACGAGTTCCCCCTGCACCCTGCATGCAATCTGGTTGGGTATTAGTACATTGAATGCACTAGTAGGGAGGCCTCTCACACATGCCACAAAATGAGCACGTTCATTAGTTATGTGCATCGACTGATTATGTTATCTTTCTAGTCTTTTAACTTAGGATCAGTTAGATAATAATATAATAGAAGTAATATCCGTGTCTGCTCATGAGTGTCATAATAATGAACAACTGAGTTTATCTTACCTTTTCTTACCATTCAGCCTTCCCTGTCATATGTAGCAATATGAATAATGATCTACTGAATAACAAAGAACATCTATCAAATCCAAGTGTTATGTTTGTGTCTCTGTCTCAGACCCATTATACTCGAACTATGTTTGTTACCGTGCATCCATTCTAAATATACAAAATATCGTACAAATGTACCCTACCACGTTACTCCTCTTCTTAATGCGGATAGCTTCTATGCAAGCATGACTTATCTATATGAAGGTCGCTGGCTCTGTTAGCCATATTGGACATGATCTGGGATGGAACAGCTGTCTTCCCAGCTCGGTTGCTAGCCTTGTTGGGTGTCCCGAACCATCCGACGAGTCGGCGACCATCTAGGTCGTTAACAAGCCTTGCTGGATGTTCCGTTCTCGCCTGCTAGTCTTTAGCTAGCGTATTACCAGGACTACACTGGCATTGTCCTCCCGGGCCAACAAGATTCAGATGCCACAGCAATCGTGTCGAGGACTCATCTCTACCTGGAGCGCAACAAGTTGTCTGTGATCATGCAACTACTCTCCCACTTCTAATCCTAACCGAGAAACTAATCGGTTCAATCTTGCTGAGGACTACACTCGGATCTTTTTTCTTTACGCAACTCCCTTATTTGAGACTGCCTCGGTGATCTGGATATCCCGAGTACTTTTTTTCTCCTGACTCAGAATGACTACTTGATAGTCTTCCTCGTCTATGTATGCAATATGATTATACTCTATCTTCTGTCATATTTCATGCGGTGCGATGCCTCAATATGAACTCAACTATCTTTGTGGCATATATAAGAAACTACTATATTTCAACTCAATAAGCCCAACTACACAAATAACAAGTAAGATCTCCATATTCTATACAATGATAAGGCGGGGTTATCCCCTTGGCTATGTGCGTTAATCTCTTTATTATTAGCATACAAAGGTTATAAGCCTGAAAACTAGAATGTATCATTCCTTTTCTTAAGTATGCAGCTAAGTAGGGACAGGTTCACCGAGGACCACCCACCTTAGCGATGAATCGTATCGGTCGAGCGAGACTCCGAGCGCGCCTATGAAAGTCTAAGTCTAAACTCCATTTGAAGGTCTAAGTCTGAATGCCTTTGAATCAAACGAGTCTTCTCACTGAGCAAGGCAGGTCATTTAGCTACACTTATGCCATTTGAATCGGCCCTCCGGGTTGAGTGGAGCGGGTCGTTACATTATAACCACTCAGAACAACTCTCGTCCTCGAGACTTCCTAAGCGGAACTCGTATTATCGTATAACTTCTAAACCAAACTCTATACATCTTGTCTATGTTCCAAGGACTATTTCAATACTATATTTATTTACTCACTATGCATTACGCACATGTTTAGCCAATTCTCATCAAACGACTCTATCGTTCAATGCTATCGAACTATACTCGACTTAATTATTGCACTCCCTACTCAAAATCGATTATGTCTGGTGCAGGGCTATATTACTCAAGCATAGGGTATTCTATAACTCAATGGGCACTAAAAAACTCAGACTTTGGGTGAACTTGCCCAACTGTTATATTCTATCCATACGAACCCAACGCATCCGACCGATTACTTGACGTCGCCTATCGAAATCCATCATTACGCCTAAACCCAAAAGCTCGAATCTCAGCTAATTTTCCAATCTCGTTTGCATCAATATCTCTCTGAGTCATCGTCCAATCTCTCTAGGTAAATCTACTGTCAGCCAAGGTCATCGCATTAAATTTTCTACGTTTTCTGACTCTGTCTTTATTACGCCTTAGCGCAGAGCTAAATTGTCCACTTGGGGTACATTCTAATCCTTCTTGTCTTTGGTCCAATCGAACTTAACTTCCTATTCTTTTACTCATTCCATTTTGTACGAGTGCTTAATTATTTTTATCGAATGATTCTTTCGTTCAACTATTGTATTCCTAAACTCAGTCTCTTACTGCGCCTTAGCACAGAACTATCTCGATCGTACGGAGAACATTACAATCTTTCTTTTATGAAAGTCTAGGTTGAGGCTAACTTACTTCACTTTCCATACTCATCCATGCGAATTTGAACATTTTTATTTCAGCTGTATTCGAGTTATGCATATCGCTAAGTCTGGATCGTACCCATATTCAAGGCATTACCCAAATATGTGTATTTCAACCAAGCTTAGTGACAGCTAAGTCAGACAAGCTACTCGTAAAAATCTTTTGAATCGTCGATCGTTTCGCTAGTCGACCAATTGAACTCTGGTTCGTTTAGTTATCGTCTACTCCAATCTCACTCAAATCCAAGTATTGCATTACTAGCAGTGCACCTCTTCCAAGCAACAATTTAACTCGTTATGCCAGTTTATCTCGAATATCACCAATTCCAATCATAAGAGTTTCGTCCGAAAATTCTCTAATACTAGCTTATTCCTAACCGTTGCATAGCTTATCCAACCAACTCAATTATCACCCAAGTTCTATCTCCCATTGCGTTCGTTTTAACGCCAACGTCGCTAGTATACACTCCCAGTTTCAAGTCCTAACTCTAATCTCATTACCCCAGTTCTATCATTTTCCCGAACGATACTCTGAAGTCAGCCACTCCAGTTTAACTCAGGGTATAGGGTCATCTGCTTAGCCACTAGGTCAGCTCACAAGGTCATAGGTACAATTTGAGTTTGTGACTCATCGTGCAATCGTGTTGCACAACGCTCGCCCCAAATACCCTAAGGTTAAACTATTATTCTTTTACATGGGTATTCTACCCAAGCTTATTTTACTCAGATTTCTAAACATCGAGCACAGATCATCCTATCACATCAATATGTTCGTTCAACCGAACCCACGATATATCCACGTTGCATATCTAACCTAACAATTTGTATAGTCTATCTCCTTAAACACCTGATAGGATCCATATATCCAATCTTTTCTAATTCTAGACCACTAAGTCACGATTTAATTTCTACCTCTTCGATCTCAATCATAATTTCAAAATCATACAACATAATTCTCGTATCCGTTCGCTAAACCATCGAGCGTCTTGCTTCATATTCTAAACTAACTCATCCCCAAAATACCTTCGATTCACTTGTATCCTGAAACTTGTCTTATCGTGTCGAACCACAAGTCAAAATAATCCTTCAATTGTCATGCTCCGGTCTCCCATAAGTTCAATCATCCCCGTCGAACGTGATATCACCACCCCAATGCTCCAGCGAGATAATTGCTCTAATCCGGGCGTGACGCATGTGCGAGTAAGGAGTTGCACTCGCACAAGGTAAGTAGGTCAAACATCATGGTTATCATCGAACGAATAGACACCTTATCGTCATAATTCGTTTCATCCCAAGTTATACATTGATCCATCAAGTTTTGTTTATCTAACAACCGTTCTTGTCGTAATCATAATTTATCTAGCCCAATTGTCCAACTTTAGTGTTACCGTTTGATCAATTCGTAGTCTACTTCTAGCATTCCTCAAACAACTAAGTTCAAATTCCAAATTCAAGTCTATTCACTTTCGATATATTTTATTTTATTAAATTCTTTTATAACATCTTCGAACATGTTTCTGCGAGTTCGATCATCCCCGTCGGACTTGAAATCACCACGCATGTGCTCCCACGGAATAATCGATCTCGTCTAGGCCTGATGTCGAGTGTTACCTTTCGAACTCGATTCAAGATCGTCCGTTCAAATTCAAGATTAAATCCGTTATCGTCTGTCTCAATCTTTAAATCATAATTTTGCTAACTTGCATCAATCCGTTCTATATTTCAACCATTGTTATGATCTAAAGTCTCCCAAATTTGAAACAATAGCATTCATACTCAAACCGAACTCTATCGAGCGATATCCTACTCAAATCCAATTTTCTATGCGCGCTATCATTCGTTCGCGCTATTATTTATAATTACACTAACTCTGATCGCATCCCCGATTATTCCATCTCAAATCAAGTTTTAATTTGTTTGTTTCAATTCAAAATCGCTCGTACAATCCACTAAGTTTTCTCGACCATGATATTAATTCTAATTACTCTGAATTCCTATCCGATGTAAGCCTTATCCCTTGTTCAACTAATTTTAACTCGTTCGAATCTAATCTTGTATGCTTTCTTCCTTCGAGTTTGCTTACTCGCTAGGCATTGTTTATTTATACTAAGGCTTTACACAATCGCGTCGCTTGCGGCTAGACTCATTTAATACTCCAAAATCTACGATTCGTTCGAACATTTCTAAGCCGACCAATACACTACTCGGGGTTTGAGTTATACTCTGTGAACTTTTATAACTCATTCTATCCCCAATTCGCTTATTCAATCCTAAGACTATCGCATATACCACTCAGAAATTGAGTCATCCTATTAACTCCTGAATTGCATTCGCATCCTTCACTCGTATATCCAATTCATTCCTTATAACTCCAGCATGATCCCTATTTGCTGTCTTAACGATATTAGTCTTGTATGCACCTCTATCCATAGTCCTCCATACAAACTATGTTTTGACTCATAACTTATCTCTACGAATAACCGTCCAAACCATATCTCAAGAACCAACCCGATTCCCATTATCCGCCTTAACGGTACTCCGATAACGTCTCTACCGATATCCATTCTAAGTCTGACTTTACTCTTATCCGAACGATACCCAAAGCTAGCTTCAACTCACTAGCACCAAGGGTCTTGGCGCATGATACTCAACACAACTTGTCAAAAGGTTGTGTGAATAGGCAACTATCCAAACGATATTCTATCTCGAACACTAACCTGCTTGGTATTCTCGTATAGGCATTCGGGCTCACATATAACTTGCCGATTTGACTTGAGTCTATTCCTATAAAGTTTGACACAGGTTGGCACAAAGGCCCTCGCATCATAATCTCGTTCAAGCAATCATATCGTTTACACACACTTTTCGAAAATATTTTGACCCATTGTGTGGAACATTCATCGAAGCATCGAGAGAGAGCATCTATCACTTTTTCAATATACAAGTTCAAGACTGAGAGAATCGATACGAATTTTAAGAACGTAAAGTCGTGCTCTAATACCAAAATATCAGGCCCCGATCTTTTGCAGGAATCAGCCGTTCCTGCTGGGCGCGAATCACCGCACCAGTGCTCCCGCAGGATGATCGTTTCCATCGGGACGCGATGCCGTGCGAGCTTGGAGTTGCGCCTATGCGAGGCAAATACTGAAATGGTCATTGATAACTAGTTCGCAGAGTCGTCATAGCGGACTCATAGAATAAACACAAGTATTAAATCCAAAATAAGCTCTTTATTGATATGAAGTAAATATTACAAACGATGCTTGGCCAAGATTACAAATCGCTCATGCTCTCTCTCTCTCTCTCTCTCTCTCTCTACAATTCTCACTACCCGATTCTAGAAAATAGAGTTATTTTTTATATTTTTATTTGGTAAATTGTGTATTGTATTTAATTATAATTATATTTATTCAGTGATTATGTTATTTTTGTAATGATTGTTTTAGGATTTTGGCTAGCCTGGACCCATGTCAGATCCTAGTGGACCCATGTCCGACCCGACCAACACCCTTGTGAGAATTATTTTTGGGTTAGAAATATTTATTATATTTTTAGTGGGTTAGTAGGAGAGATTTGGAGTTAGTTTGAGTGTTTTTGGAACCCGGAACCCAAAACCAAGTGTTAGAAGGGCATTTTGGTCAATTGGTGACTTGTGTAACCCTTTATGTAGCAAGTGGCCGGCCTACCTACCCCCCACACCCGACAGCAGCCCCTCTTCTTCATATTCCACTTCTTCTTCATTCTTCTTCTTCTCCACTTCTTCTTTCTTCTTCCTTCTTCTTCAAGGTGAGTCCTTCTTCTATTTTTCTTCCTTCTTTCTTCCATTCCTTATCCTTATGCTAGCCCTAACCTTGCTTTTTCCCTAACCTAGGTGTATGGAGCCTAGATTTAGTGTGGAGGCTAGAATTGGAGGCTTGGAGCTTGAGGGAGGTGGTTCCAAGTAGATCGAGGACTTTGGCCTTGGGATTTTAACTCCCAAGAGGTAAACCCTAACTTTTCCCTTGCTAATTACTTTTATGTAGTGTAATTAGTGTTGTAGAACCTTTCTAGACCCTAAGCCTACCCGTGGGAGAAAGTTGGAACTAGTTTGGTTGAGTTTAGAGACTTTGACATTAGGTTTTGTGTCGATTTCGGGTGGAATCCAAAATTGGCCCAACTTTGGGTGATGCCCTAGGTTAGACGGACCTAGGTAGATATTTTTTGGTGTCTAGAGGGTGAGAGCGTGTCTCCGTTCGGACACGGGAAGCCGTGTCGCGAAGAAACGGGCGTTTCGGGCAAAATTGGGGTTTTTCGTCGTCGCTGATTCTAAGTGCGTGCGCGTTTCAGCCACGGGCCTAGAATCGATGCGGGAGCACTTTTTTTAGGATCTAGGCATCGTTTAGAGTGCGTAGGTAAATTTTGGGCCAATTCCGAGTTCGTTTGGTGTGCGTTTCAGGAGGTTTTCTGAGCCGCGCACCACGTGTTCGTCGAAATGACCGAACGGCCATTTCGACTTGGTTTCCTCGTTTCGGGCTTGTGCGTGCATTGGGTTAGTATCGGGGAGTGTGTGCTAGAGTTTTCGAGTTATATTTTATATATTTTAGGGTATTGGTGAGTGTCGGGGTCGTTGGGCGTGAGAGGGGCGTGTTGTTTGTGTGTTGTGTGCATTGTGTGGTGGTTGGGTATATGTGTATATATATATATTTATATATTTATATGTATGTGTGTTTATGTATATATATTTATATATATGTGTGTATTTATATCTATGTGCTTGTGTATGTATATATCTATATCTATATGTATATATATATATGTATATGTGTAAGTGTGTATATGTATATATATATATATATATATATATATATATATATATATATATATATATATATATATATATATATGTGTATGTGTATATATATATTTGATGAGTGTGTGTGTATATATATATATATATATATAAATAGGTTATATATATATATATATATAGCTATGTATATAATTATGTGTGTGTGTGTGTTGATATGTGTTTGAGTGTGTGTGTGTATTAGTGTTTGTTAGTGTGTTAGTGTGTGTTAGTATATAGATATAAGTGTATATATATATATATGTATTAGTTGTATATATATATATAGTTATATGTGTGTGTGTATATATATATATATATATATATATATATATATATATATATATATATATATATATATAGGATGATATATATATATATATATGTATATAGGTATGTGTGTGTGTGTGTTTGTGAGATGGAGGGGGGGCAGTGAACAGCAGAACAGTGGCAGCAGCTGCTGCTGCACTGCAGCAGCAGCAGCAAAGCCAGCAGCATAAGGAGCAGCAGCAACAGGAATAAGAAGCACCAGCAGCAGCAGCGCAGCAGAAATGCGGAGCAGCAGTAGCAGTCTCAGCAAGAGCAGCAGCAGCTGCACAGCGATGTCAGGGAGCAGCAGCAGCAAGGTTGAAGGCAAGCAAGGGCAGCAGCAGCAGCGAGATAGCTAGGAAGTAGAGGAAGAGGTAGTTAGATAGATTAATAGATGAATATGTTAGATAGATAAGTTAATAGATAGATAACTAGATAGATATTAGTATATAGATCTAGATAAATAGATAGCTAGATAGATGGATTGATAGTTAGTATAATAGATAGATTGATAGGTAACTAGATCTAGATAACTAGTTAGATAGATAATTAGATTACTAGATAGATGGATAAATAGATAGTATGATAGATAGTTTATAGATAGATTAGATAGTTAGATGGATATCTACTTAATAGATAGGTAGTTGGATAGATAGGTATATCTATGGATAGATAGATAGGTAGATATATGGTAGATACCTATATCTATATGATAGATATATATACCTATAGCTAGATAGATACTTAGATATCTAGATATAGTTATATATACATATATATGTTTATGTGTTGGGTAAGGTATAGGGGTATATGTATATGTGTGTGGATATATATATAGGTATATACATACTTAGATATATAAATATATGATAGATATATATTTTTTCTAGCCTAGATTAATAACTAGGTGTATAATTATTAGCTAGATAGCTAGTTAGAGGGGTTTGAGAGCGGTATCTCAATACCTTGAGATACCGAGGTATCTCAATACCTTGAGATATCCAAGGTATTGAGTTTCGAGCGGGGTATTTGAGCAATAGTCTAGGAAATGTATTGGAGTAATTTTTATATGTTTATATATATATATATATTTACGCGTGCTAGCATAGGTTTTAGCGGATTTAGGCGGGGTGCGTGGCCTAGGGAGAGGTATCGGATACCGAGGGTATCCCGGTATCTCGATTAGGCGAGTTTGTGAGTTTAGTAACTTAATGAGCTCGGTTTGACCTAGAATTTCAGGGGCACCCTAGTTTGACCTAGCTTTGACCATAATTGTCCCTGTTGACCGTAAAAGTCAACGTTTGACCTAGTTTTGACCTATAGTTGACTTTTTGGAACCCGGGTTGACTTTTTGACCCGAATTTCACCGGTTTGACCCGTTCGACCTAGAATAGCCCTAGAAGCCTGTTTTTAATTATTTTATATCAGTTTAAATGTTTAGAACCCTGTTTAATTCTGCTTTTCGCATTAGGTCCTTGCGACACCGGTCCGGATCTCGATCCTTATCAGTTGTTCAGGACATCAGGCGAGTACCTACCTCTGATAGTTTCTATTTCATGATAGCGTTTATATCACATGTTCTAGAACTGTAATACTTGATTCTGACACATTGTTACATGAGCTGGTACTAGTGGATCCCGTCATGAGATGCTATCCCCCTTACCGTGTTCAGCGGGTACTCTATCACGTGTATTTCATCATGTGCTTCGGGTATTGATTCTCATGTGCTATCATGTGCTTCTTGTGCTCTCGCCTTCATGTGCACGAGCTACTTATCATGTACATAGCGTATTGTGGTTGGATCCAATGGTATTAGTGGGGTAGGGGAGTAGGAGTTGGTTATGTGATCAAAGCCAAACAATATTCATGTGTATGTCGGTTATGCAACTCACGCATAACGGAGTTATCGTAGTATTTTTTATGTGCAACCTAAGCCGATCACATAACGAACTTGTGCTCAAGGCACTTAGCTAGTATTCATGTTTCTCACCTGCAGTTACTTTTTCAGTACTTGTATTATTCTCCAGTTTATATTGCAGCTACTTATTGTGCTCCAGCATATATTTATTTCCTGTGCATCTTGTATACTTTTCTATTGCTCGTCATATACACCTTACCATGTATTTGGAGTTGCTTTTCAGAGTTATGTACTTCGCTCCAGTCCTGACTGGGCATATTTTTTCCAGAGGATCCTGAGGACTATTGCCCGACGTTCTACGGGCCGGGTGTTGACGAGGGTTGTGACCCCGAGACTGAGGAGGAGTGCGCCGAGGAGACGCCGTTAGAGCCCTAGTTAGCTAGGTGGGTTTCCTGGGTTGTTCCCAGTGGTTTATTTGGATGATTGTACTTATTCTTTTGATGCTGTGAGATGTTGTAGCTATTTGTAGACTTGGACTGTATATTTTGGATATTGTCTTGCTCTCTTTGGTTCTGTTTCTTGTTTATATCATATCGTGCTTATATTCTTCTCCTAGATTTTGTGATTGAGAGTTCATATATATATATTGCGTGGTTGTCCTCCTTTTGGAGAGGATTATTTATATATATATTGCATGGTTGCCCTCTTTTTTGGAGAGGTCATGGCCGATTTTCTGAGAGATATATAGATAGTTGGTTGACATAGAACGGACCTTTACAGCGTTCTACCGCCGATTCTGCGGCGTAGGCTGTCACGCCCCAATCTCCCGCAAGCTCGATAGTCCCCGCTGAACGTGAATCACCACGTTTACAGCTCTCCCGCAGGACCATCATTCTCATCGAGACATGATGCCGTACGAGCCTGGAGTTGCTGTAACCTCCGATTTCCAATTTCCAAAATAATTAGATTTTAATTTATTTTAAAATATCAAATTTTATAAAATATTTCTCCTTGAAAATTTTTATTTGATTTTGAACGAAGTCTGATTTTAGAAGGTAATTTAAAAATCTTTATAAAAATCATTTTTCCTAAATGACGATGTATTACAAAATAAATAAATAAATAATAATATATATATTTCTAGTTTCAAATATTTATTGGCTTGAGTCATAAAATTATTGTTTTGACTAAATAGTTATTTAAAAGACTAGTTGATAAAATAAAATAGATTTTATTGGGATAGTAAATAAATGAATTACATACTTCCTAATATTTTGAAAAATGAGTTTAATTAGTAGCTAATCAAAAGCTTCTTAAAAACATTTTCTTAAATTTCTTTTCTATTTAATTTATCGTTTTCCGTCTCCCATTCACGCCCCATTCTTCCCACATGAAAAGCCCATTTTTATTTAATTCTGGGCCATTCATCATTGGGCCAACCCGCAACCCTTTATCCCACACCCTTCTCCCTATTTAAGTTCTCATTTTCACATCTCCCTAGAAACCCTAATCTCCTAATTTAGCTAGCCTCCACAATTCCCAAGCCAACAAGCCATCACCATCATCTTGTGTGCTCGTGTCCGTGTGTCCAGCATCACCGTGTCAGCCGTGATGGCCTCGGGTCCGACCCCGGGTGTCCCACCATATCCATTTTTCCTGTGTCCAGATTTACAGTTTACAACCAGCTTTTCCGTGTCCGACAAACCCGGACACGTCCACAGTAAAGCACCCATCGTGTCCTGCACCGGACACGTCCACATTCCACCACCGCCGTGTCCAGCCCCGGACACGACCCCGACACCCAGACCCTAACCCTAACCTAGCTCCGGTGACTGTGGCCCCCTCGACGTCGTCGAGTCCGCCGCTGGAAGTCGAGTCCGCCGCTGGAAGTCGAGCCGCCGCCGCCGCTGGAACGAAGCCGCCGTCTCGATCCAAGCGCTGCCCCCTCGAAGCCGCCGCTGAACCGAGCGCCGCCGCTGGAAGTCGAGCACCGCCACCGCCTCGCAGGGTCGAACGCCGCCGTCGTCGAGATCCCGCGCCGACGTCTCCTCGAAGCCGCTGCCTTCGAGCGCCGAGCCGCCCCCTCGAGCGCCGAGCCCGCTGCCCTCGAGCGCCGAGCCCGCTGCCCTCGAGCTCCCCGCCGTCCGCCGCGCCGACGCCCTGGCCGGCCGACCTCGCCGGAAACCCTGTGAGCTCTCCCCTTCCTTCTTCCCTCTTTCCTCTTCTTCGATTTATTTCTGTGTAAAAGGTTAAGTAGATTAGTTAATTAAGTTAATTAGTTAATTAGTAATTAGTTAATTAATTAATTAGTTAATTAGTTAATGATTAATTAGTTTAATTAATTCATAATTAGTTTAATTAATTCATAAAATTAGTTTATTTTATATAATTAGTTTATTTTATATAATTAGTTTATTTTATATAATTAGTTATAATTAATATTTAATTAATTTAGTGTTAGTTAATTAAATTAGTGGTTAAGTAATTGATCAATTAAGAATAATTAATTTAGTTTAGTTAATGATTAGATTAGTTAATTATTAATAAACAGTAATTTGTTATTAACCAGTTAGTAAATATTAATTAATTAGTTTAGTATTTTCTTATAATTAGTTTCGTTAATTAATGTAATTAGTATAAATGTATATATATATCTTGTACATACAATTAATGTATTGTATATGTATTTAATGTGATGTACTAGTATTAGTATATATAATTTGGTTATTTTATATAATTTGGTTATATAAATATGTAATTAGCTAGTTTATGTAATTAGTTATTTTTATGTAACAAATTAAAAGGGTTTTGATATGTAAAAATAATAATAATTTTTGGTTACATTATTAAATTAAAAATATAGTTTCAATAATCTAAATGAGTTCAAAAATTAGTTTATTGGATCGGTGACCGATTTTACCATAAATGAAAAATATTGGCTTTTACATAAATTCTAGTTTTTATAAATAAACTTTTATTTGAAATTATTGTTCAAAATAAGTTCGAAATGATTTATATACGTAAATACGTATTTCTAGTATATGTAATCAATTTAGTATTTATATATATATATTTTAAAAAGGTATTTTAGCATATGTATGAGTATACATATATAATGTTCAACTAGTATAAATCAAATATGTATTTAAAAGATATATATATATATATTGTAAATACATTTAAATTGGTGCATGTATAAATATTGTAAGTATATAAGTGTAATGTATATTATATACGTGTCACTACTAGATGACCCTAGTTGACTAGTGCCCTGCCTGACATGGCCCTGAGACCAGTATTTTTGACTGTGTTAGTATAGCATCTGATGCGAATGTGGTTTGCTTGTGTTATGTTTATAGGACTGTTGGTTTACCCAGGGGATACTCTGGAACAGGACATTGGTTTTACCAGCTAAGGACCCAAGGCAAGTACATTCTCTGATTAGTTTCTAATTTATGATATCTCCTATGTTCACTGTATCTAGTGTAAATATACATGTTCTCGACACGTTGGTTACACGGATTGGTATACGCGGATCTCGTCATGAGATGTTATTCCTTATTCATGGTGTAGCTTGTACAAGACTTGTTTTCCTTGTTATCTTGTGCATGTACAGACACTGATTCCCGGGGAGATTTGCTACCTTTCCTAGGGAATCCCGTGCCATAGCGTACCATGATTGGATCTACTATACCAGTCGGGGGTTGGGGAGTATTTTAGTGTAGATATGTGATCATACCCAACTATCCATGCATCATAGCTCACCCCACATCTCACGTCGGGTGCGGCCTGACCATCTCCATGCCTCATAGCTGTTACGTGTGATTAGCCTGACCATCTCCATGCATCATAGCTAACCAACGGTTAGCCTGACCTTCCATGAATCATAGCTAATCACATGTAACCAGCCTGATCAAGTTCCCAAGCCGATCACATGTTAAAACTAGTACTCACACACTTAGTCATAGAATTCTTGCTCATGGACATATTGCTTCTTTTCCTGCATTTACTTACAGTATTTCCAGTACTTCTCTCATTGTACATTCCCGTACTTATACATGCATCTGGTATGTTTCCATCTAGAACTGCTACATAGTTTATGTCATTTATATAGAACTGCTATTTAGAGATGTACTTTGCTCCTTCCTGACTGGAAAATATTTTTCCAGACTGTGACATTAGTAGACTGGTTTCTGACACTTGGGGATTGGAAGTTAAGGATTGCAGGTATGTTATGTTATCATTGGACTTGTGCTGTATTCTTTTATTTCTTCAATTCCTATCGTGCTGTAGTTGTGATTGAGTATTTCTAGATTTATTTTAGTGTTATCCGTGTCTCCTTATGGAGTTGGATACTAGTGTGAGATTATCTAGATAGCACTTGACCTAGACAGCGTTCTACCGCCGATGCTGCGGCGTAGGCTGGACGTACCCACGCACTCGTGCCCCTAAACCGGGTGCGGGTCGTGACACGTTTTTAGTGGTGGCCCATGCAGGTCTGACTTCGCGAGATGTGCGATGTCGTAGTAGTGTGGCATCCTTGTTATACTACTGCGTACCTGCTATAGAATATAGGACATAGGATACTAGGATGAGAGAGGATACTCAATCACAAATTCTTGAAAGATTTCCTGGGATGACCCCTTGAGAATCTTATTACAATTTACAATTTAAATCTTTTCCCTGTTTCCGTTCGCTCTCGCTTGTTGTTACTGAACTTGATTCTTGTTGAGTAGTTATTAAATTAAATTCTGGTATCATTGTTAAGTTTGATTCTTGTTGACCAGTTGTTAACTTTAATTCTTGGTATCGTTGTTGAATTGATTTCATATCGAGATGAATTTTACGGGCTAAAATTTACGGTATCATCTGATGACATATGTTGATGAGGACAGTGAGGAAGATAAAACGTCTACTTTGGTTATGGAACCTAGAATTTATCGCAGCCATATTAGCTGTCGTGACGAGAACGTAGGAGCCTAACTTGGATGTACATACTTTAATTATGAGATTTAGAGTTTCTCGCAGCCATACCGGTTGGCGTGGCGAGTATTCTAGATGACATAATTATAGGGTTGTATACCTTAGTTACGGAACCTGTCGTTTATCGCATCTATGCTTACTGGCGTGGCGAGGATTCTGAGTGTCATGATTTCAGACAGACGTGTATGATTATCAGGTTGTATCCTAAATTGGTTCTTAAAATATCATCTCAAGACTTATCTATTTCTGTTATTCCAGGACTTTGTTCCACCGCTCTTTCTTTACTAGCAGTAAAGATACCTTCTGTCCTCAATTCAGTCTTTGAGCTCCTATTCCTTGAAGATTTCTTGTTAAGTATGATAATTAGTGGCTTGTAATTTTGTTTGTGTCTTGTATTAGTATTGACTGTGTTGCTAGTGAGTTGTAAGTGTTTCTTAGTTGGGCATGTGAGCAGTAGGCTTTAATCTAGAGTTAGCCCTTAGTATAGTACCTTGTACCAATGATTCTAGGAGTAGTGTCATTAGAGACTGAGAGTTAAGGAGAGTATAGAGTATCAGTGATAGTTCTCAGAGTTAGTATCAGAGCCAATTACCCGTCCTAGAAAATCATGATTATGTAATTGAGTGATCTATGTAAACGATTAAGTATCCGGGAATTGTGTTAAGGATTTATGGAGCATGATGTCCAATTGGATGATTGATATCGGAAATGTTAAAAGTAAAGAAATGTATATGTATAAAGGGTTTAATGAGATGTCATAAGTAGAGAAATATCAGGATTAGTAATGGAAGTTGTGAAGCATCACGGATTAGTTTAATAGGCTTTAAAGGATTGAAGGAAATACATATACAACCATCGAGATGAGGAACCATACACATACCCATGAGAGTAAATAAACATGAGTGTTATAGAGGATACAGGTGATCATGAGTCTAATGAGCTTGATGAGATAATCCATTAATGCGGCTAGTGATATAATACCAAGAGTGCTAATGATTCTATACCAAGGATTGGTCAAGGATGACGTTAATAACAGTAAGCACTCTGTGTGTTGATAATTAGATGATATACCAATTGACATAAATTGAAATCATGAAAGAAAACACAGTTGATGATAACTTTGATCATTGGAGGTAATAGTGCAAGTGATTCGGGCAGTACAAATTTAGTACACAGTTCTAGACAATAGAGGTATTGAGTGCACCTTGAGTATTAGAGACCGTGAGCACTCATATTTACATTGAGGAGTTATAAATTAAAAAAGTGGAAATAAATTTTTAAATTTTCAGAATTTTAAGGAGTTGAGATTTTATGTTGTTAAATTATTGAGGATTTAAAATTGATTCACTAAACATAGTTAAGGCTACAAAGATTTTAGAAGTGATTAAATTTTATTTCGATGTGAAGTATCTAATATTGAGGAGGTATATGCATTTTATTTTAAGTTGATCGGGAAGTTAAACCTTGACGATTATTTGGAGGATTAATTTTTGGTAGATATGAATATTAAAATATATGATTAGTTGATATGGGTACCAGTGTACATGAATAGAAATTGTTAGTGAATGTGCTAGAGTTAAGTGGTTGATAGTAGACACTACAAGTAATATGTAACATGATCCTTCTTCCTTCCTAATGTTCCTTTTCTTTCGCCTTTCGATTGATTGATTGATTTCCTAGTACTGTGGTTCACATGCATGATTTTCTTGTTAGAATATAATTAGTAGTGCCCCCTAGCAGAGACTGAAATACCATGACAAAAGACACATGACCCATATTTTCTTAAATTGCATGGCTGTAGGTAGAGTTTTCTTAAACCATGATCATTTGGGTTTTGACCATAGCAAGGATCTATGACAAAGGGTATGACCGACAAAAAGGGACAAGATGATTAAATTATGGATGAGCATAAATTTTTAAATAAAGAATTTAGGGGATTGTTATAACAGAGTTGATGGAATCATTGTTTTTGCGAAAATCGAGGTTTGATTGAAATTAGAGGACAAACATTTATTTAAAGGGAGAATTAAGAAATTCACAGAGAAAAAAAAAAAAAAAAAAAAAAAAAAAAAAATTGAGGATTATTTAATTTTAATGAGGTCTTGATATGATTGAATTGATTATTAAAAATTTGAGAAATCTTAGAGATTATCATTTTATCTAGTTGATTGCAAGATAGAAATTTTATATAGTATGAATGTTGCATTGAAGATACTAGAAGCATCGCATCGTTGAGTATTTGAGGAAAAAGAAAAGCAGGAATAAAATCGTAAATGGAATAGTGTCAAATTAAATTCTTGGGATGAGGAGTTAGATTGGAATAAGCATCAATTGAATTTGAGTTAGATGATTGATGAGTGTTTAAAGTTAAATTTTGGGATGCAGATTTTTAAGTTTTATAAATATGCATTGATTGGATTTCAATTAAAAGGATTGGATAGTAAATTTTGTATTTAGTTATTTACTCAAAATTTGAGGAGATTATGATACGACTGGAATTCAATTAAAATATTGAGGATTTGAGTAGTAAAAATTTTACATTGGGATAATAAATTCAGAGGATGAAAAAAAAAAAATTTTAGTTCAAAATTCGGAAACATTATACATACGGATAGAGAAATATGGAATGAAACGAAACTCATGGTAAAGAATATTATAATATAATGGATTATGGGATCATATAATTGAAGGTCGTAAGGTAAGATCATGGTATATTGAGGTTGTGATTTAAATTAAATCTTGACCATGACAGTAACATTTGAAATCGAAGAAAATAATCGAGGTATAGTTGATGTTAGGATAAACAAACTCGAATTTGATGATAAGGATTTTCGGACATGTAATAAATTTTGATTCAGAAATTCTAAGATCTAATCTAATAAAGTTTGTGATATTAGTTAATGATGAATCATAAGATTGAGAAAAGTAAAATGAACGAGGATAAAAAGGAGGATTATTTTCCAAATGGTAGTAAAGACTCTTTTTCTCTAGAAATTAAGAAAGGCGATTAGATGTCTCTTGGCTACATTCTGAAGGATGTATTTAAGTTTCTTAAATCAAATTGTCGACCGTATTTTTCGAATTAGCTATAACTTTCATGTCTATATCATTAATTATACTGGGTCTTCCTTGATTTAGTTACTTTGAAAAGGTAACGTGCATTATTCAAGTTATCTGTTTTTGTGATCGTGTCTACTTCCCAAACCTAAACCTTCTAGGGGATTCAAAGCCGAGCCATGATTCCTTCAAGTTATTCCTGTCTTAAACCATAATTTCTTTTTCTTCATGTTTCCTTCTGTTTGGTAAATATTTTAGAAATATTTTCTTCAATGACATATTTATCATTTGAACAGCAAATTCTTTTCTATCCTAGTCATCCCTAAAATTTCGAGGACGAAATTTTCTAAGGTGGATAGACTTGTAACCTCCGATTTCCAATTTCCAAAATAATTAGATTTTAATTTATTTTAAAATATCAAATTTTATAAAATATTTCTCCTTGAAAATTTTTATTTGATTTTGAACGAAGTCTGATTTTAGAAGGTAATTTAAAAATCTTTATAAAAATCATTTTTCCTAAATGACGATGTATTACAAAATAAATAAATAAATAATAATATATATATTTCTAGTTTCAAATATTTATTGGCTTGAGTCATAAAATTATTGTTTTGACTAAATAGTTATTTAAAAGACTAGTTGATAAAATAAAATAGATTTTATTGGGATAGTAAATAAATGAATTACATACTTCCTAATATTTTGAAAAATGAGTTTAATTAGTAGCTAATCAAAAGCTTCTTAAAAACATTTTCTTAAATTTCTTTTCTATTTAATTTATCGTTTTCCGTCTCCCATTCACGCCCCATTCTTCCCACATGAAAAGCCCATTTTTATTTAATTCTGGGCCATTCATCATTGGGCCAACCCGCAACCCTTTATCCCACACCCTTCTCCCTATTTAAGTTCTCATTTTCACATCTCCCTAGAAACCCTAATCTCCTAATTTAGCTAGCCTCCACAATTTCCAAGCCAACAAGCCATCACCATCATCTTGTGTGCTCGTGTCCGTGTGTCCAGCATCACCGTGTCAGCCGTGATGGCCTCGGGTCCGACCCCGGGTGTCCCACCGTATCCATTTTATTTCCTGTGTCCAGATTTACAGTTTACAACCAGCTTTTCCGTGTCCGACAAACCCGGACACGTCCACAGTAAAGCACCCATCGTGTCCTGCACCGGACACGTCCACATTCCACCACCGCCGTGTCCAGCCCCGGACACGACCCCGACACCCAGACCCTAACCCTAACCTAGCTCCGGTGACTGTGGCCCCCTCGACGTCGTCGAGTCCGCCGCTGGAAGTCGAGTCCGCCGCTGGAAGTCGAGCCGCCGCCGCCGCTGGAACGAAGCCGCCGTCTCGATCCAAGCGCTGCCCCCTCGAAGCCGCCGCTGAACCGAGCGCCGCCGCTGGAAGTCGAGCACCGCCACCGCCTCGCAGGGTCGAACGCCGCCGTCGTCGAGATCCCGCGCCGACGTCTCCTCGAAGCCGCTGCCTTCGAGCGCCGAGCCGCCCCCTCGAGCGCCGAGCCCGCTGCCCTCGAGCGCCGAGCCCGCTGCCCTCGAGCTCCCCGCCGTCCGCCGCGCCGACGCCCTGGCCGGCCGACCTCGCCGGAAACCCTGTGAGCTCTCCCCTTCCTTCTTCCCTCTTTCCTCTTCTTCGATTTATTTCTGTGTAAAAGGTTAAGTAGATTAGTTAATTAAGTTAATTAGTTAATTAGTAATTAGTTAATTAATTAATTAGTTAATTAGTTAATGATTAATTAGTTTAATTAATTCATAATTAGTTTAATTAATTCATAAAATTAGTTTATTTTATATAATTAGTTTATTTTATATAATTAGTTTATTTTATATAATTAGTTATAATTAATATTTAATTAATTTAGTGTTAGTTAATTAAATTAGTGGTTAAGTAATTGATCAATTAAGAATAATTAATTTAGTTTAGTTAATGATTAGATTAGTTAATTATTAATAAACAGTAATTTGTTATTAACCAGTTAGTAAATATTAATTAATTAGTTTAGTATTTTCTTATAATTAGTTTCGTTAATTAATGTAATTAGTATAAATGTATATATATATCTTGTACATACAATTAATGTATTGTATATGTATTTAATGTGATGTACTAGTATTAGTATATATAATTTGGTTATTTTATATAATTTGGTTATATAAATATGTAATTAGCTAGTTTATGTAATTAGTTATTTTTATGTAACAAATTAAAAGGGTTTTGATATGTAAAAATAATAATAATTTTTGGTTACATTATTAAATTAAAAATATAGTTTCAATAATCTAAATGAGTTCAAAAATTAGTTTATTGGATCGGTGACCGATTTTACCATAAATGAAAAATATTGGCTTTTACATAAATTCTAGTTTTTATAAATAAACTTTTATTTGAAATTATTGTTCAAAATAAGTTCGAAATGATTTATATACGTAAATACGTATTTCTAGTATATGTAATCAATTTAGTATTTATATATATATATTTTAAAAAGGTATTTTAGCATATGTATGAGTATACATATATAATGTTCAACTAGTATAAATCAAATATGTATTTAAAAGATATATATATATATTGTAAATACATTTAAATTGGTGCATGTATAAATATTGTAAGTATATAAGTGTAATGTATATTATATACGTGTCACTACTAGATGACCCTAGTTGACTAGTGCCCTGCCTGACATGGCCCTGAGACCAGTATTTTTGACTGTGTTAGTATAGCATCTGATGCGAATGTGGTTTGCTTGTGTTATGTTTATAGGACTGTTGGTTTACCCAGGGGATACTCTGGAACAGGACATTGGTTTTACCAGCTAAGGACCCAAGGCAAGTACATTCTCTGATTAGTTTCTAATTTATGATATCTCCTATGTTCACTGTATCTAGTGTAAATATACATGTTCTCGACACGTTGGTTACACGGATTGGTATACGCGGATCTCGTCATGAGATGTTATTCCTTATTCATGGTGTAGCTTGTACAAGACTTGTTTTCCTTGTTATCTTGTGCATGTACAGACACTGATTCCCGGGGAGATTTGCTACCTTTCCTAGGGAATCCCGTGCCATAGCGTACCATGATTGGATCTACTATACCAGTCGGGGGTTGGGGAGTATTTTAGTGTAGATATGTGATCATACCCAACTATCCATGCATCATAGCTCACCCCACATCTCACGTCGGGTGCGGCCTGACCATCTCCATGCCTCATAGCTGTTACGTGTGATTAGCCTGACCATCTCCATGCATCATAGCTAACCAACGGTTAGCCTGACCTTCCATGAATCATAGCTAATCACATGTAACCAGCCTGATCAAGTTCCCAAGCCGATCACATGTTAAAACTAGTACTCACACACTTAGTCATAGAATTCTTGCTCATGGACATATTGCTTCTTTTCCTGCATTTACTTACAGTATTTCCAGTACTTCTCTCATTGTACATTCCCGTACTTATACATGCATCTGGTATGTTTCCATCTAGAACTGCTACATAGTTTATGTCATTTATATAGAACTGCTATTTAGAGATGTACTTTGCTCCTTCCTGACTGGAAAATATTTTTCCAGACTGTGACATTAGTAGACTGGTTTCTGACACTTGGGGATTGGAAGTTAAGGATTGCAGGTATGTTATGTTATCATTGGACTTGTGCTGTATTCTTTTATTTCTTCAATTCCTATCGTGCTGTAGTTGTGATTGAGTATTTCTAGATTTATTTTAGTGTTATCCGTGTCTCCTTATGGAGTTGGATACTAGTGTGAGATTATCTAGATAGCACTTGACTTAGACAGCGTTCTACCGCCGATGCTGCGGCGTAGGCTGGACGTACCCACGCACTCGTGCCCCTAAACCGGGTGCGGGTCGTGACAGTTGCGCTCGTACAAGGCGATGTTGTCAAACACCAAATGTTATCATTGAAACAACCAAGTTGCAGCGGAAGTCAAGTATTGTGTACCAAGCACACAATCAGAGTAATACGTAGTGAAGCTCACGATAGGGTCAAATGAAATGCCTCATCGAAGACAAGGCCACGAAGGCGATGCCACGAAGGCGATGAAATACTCTTGCTCTTTTCTCTAGCCCACAAAGGTACTTACAGTTCATACATCATGTCCCGTATATCCAAGCAGCGCCACTACGCCTGCGTACCTGAAATAATGCCCACAAACGTGGGTCAGTACACAACCGTACTGGTGAGCGGGGTAACCCACTCGCCTAAGCCGACACTAAGTAAAATAGTGAATGCAAACAGTTATATGGTGATCTTTCTAGTTGAATCCTATATTCATTTCATGGCATAGGGATGACATGTTAAGGAAAGCTGTAAAGCAGTTTAAGCATGCAAGCACTCAACTCAAACCAAACGACAAGCAAATATATAAGCAACTCGAGGGAAACTAGCATACAAACCGTCCTGCTCAAGTCCAAGCAACACGATAACATGTCGAACCATCAACCAAGCCTCAATATCCATCCTCAACCAACACTTACAATCCAAATCTCACAGTGCACACTCTTGCCGAGGCAAGGTGGCCGCGCCTACACGAAAGCCAAACTAACAAAAGAAAAGCAAGCCAACACTATACTATATGAAGTCACTGGCCAAACCATAAAGGACTTTGATCGGACTGATCAAATGCGGTTCTCCTTGAAACAGCGCTAAGTAGCTAACCCACTTGGATCGATTCCAACCGCTGGCACCGCGCCCAAGACGCGTTACCCAATTGTCTCCTCCATGGCCGAACGGTCCCGGTGCCCCGGAGTACCCGTTCGAGGAGACCAAACCCTGTGCAATACAGGTTGTCCGTGATATGCAGACACCAAGTAGGTATGACGAGAGGATCGAACATTCTCGCCCCACCAAGCGATCCTAGACTCGTTCCGCCAATAATTCAACCAACACATCCATAACCATTCTTCCAACATATAGCCCAAGGCACCATTCACAAGTTATTCCCATAGGCACAATGCCTCTTCTCAACACAGTATTTCCAATGGTGCAACACCCATGCTCAAAGCTAACCCATGGCACAATGCCGTTTCAGTGGCACAATGCCCCATTCGTGGCACGATGCCCCATCAAGCGGCACAACACCCTCGCCGATGCAGTTATTCGGTTTTGAACCATAACTGCTCGCTTTGTAAGACAAAACGACCAAGTGATACCCGTGCACGGATGCACGCTCGCTCGCCCAAATCTTAATGTTCCCAATCTCTCAATGCATCATTCCAACTGTCCAAGCATAATCCCAAGTATTCAACCAACTGCCTCAAATGTAATATTCCAACTCTAGCTCCAACTATCCAACGCATAAACCAAATCAAGCCATAATCCTACCAAGCCAATGGCGTACACTCTATGCACGCCTCAGTGTAGTAATTCTCAATGTTTCTGCCCAAGTGTTCAAGCCATTTACGTGTTTTCCATATTATTAGGCATGAAGGAGTAGAGAAGAAGGGAAAGAGCCCACTCACAATTATTGATCCCGTTAGGCATCCTGTCCTGCCGATACGGCCAATCCCTTGAACCCGTGGTCCGATGCAAGCGCGATCTACTCAACTGGTATGACTGTGCGAGCAGGCCGTGCTCTACAAATCATCCGACCGATCGGACTAAGGAAGATGGCATTATCATTCCAACTCAGCTATCTCAGTACTGCTCTGAACGAACACCTGATTTCCATCGAACCCGCTAGCCATCTGCACATGAAACAACTCAATCAATACTTATTTCCAAAATCCAACAAATCAAATGGAACCAGCATTTTTTTCATTTAATCCGACTCAGCGTAACGCACCGTACGGTTACGGGGCGTTACATAATATACCACTTAGAATCAGGTTCGTCCACGAACCGTGCTGGTACTCATTCCTCTTACATGCCACTATCCAATTCTATGGATCTGCTTTATGCAACTCACATTATCCTGATCCAGACTCAGCATCTCGCTCTGTTGAATGCTCGTACAAATTCTATATTCCCACATCCTCCTCGCAGCTCAATACGAATTCCTCGTATCGCTTAGTTTTGGATCGATACACATATTTAAGGCGTCCCTAAAATACATGTATTTCAGCCGAGCTTTGCGATAGCGAATTTGGATAAGTTACAAGGGTATCTTTATGTCCGAGGCATCCATTTGCTTCACTCCCAAATCGAACCAAATTACGATTTCCATTCCAACATGTTCGCTTGAGCACTATTCTCAATATGATGATTTTCCACCGACTCAATCAATTCGTGTTACAACTCAATTCATCCAACTATTTTTGAATCCATACTAGCAACATCTCCAAATATATCTCATGCACCGAACGATCAACTCAAATGATACTACCCCAGCTAGGCGACTTACCCAAATATCAAACTTTGCTTTCATCAGCTCAGCCAAACATCTCTTCCATCAAATCTCAATACCTCGCTGGATGAACATCTATATTGAGGTTCGTGTGATCCACGAAGATCTCGCCGCCACGCCTTGCCACGATTTCAACGTGGACACACTCGCCACAATTCCTAGGTTGCGCATGGAATAGTTCTTTGCGCTGCTTCCACTGCCTCGAAGCATAGGATATCACCTTCGCCTTCCGAATGAGCACGCTTCCCAGACTAAGTTTCGAGACATCTTGTAAATCTGAAGCACGTCTGTCCCTTCTAGTATTCGCAAAGATTTGATTTGAACGAGCCGCCACAGTCATCCATTCATATAAATGCTATTCCCTTCCAGAGCACGATGAGTCAGAGGCGATGCCATCTACAAAAATCTGTGACTCTGAATCTCATCAGTTGACTTAGGCCAATCCCACAATCGCTTCGGTCTTCCGGCTGCATCTTCAGCTGAAGGCTATCCCAAGGATCTCTCAAATCCAACACTCAGTCGATAAGCCAAATCTTATTGCTCACATCTGCCCTCGACGCATTCCCAAATACGCCGCCTCAAGGGTCGTTCTATGGGTCTACCATATTCATATCCGATTCAGCGGTCAAGTCGCTAGGGTCAGCTGTCCCGAAGCTACGCTCGATAATTATAATCATCACGATGGATAGTTACTATGAACCATGCTATATCTCATCTGCAAATCCGAATCAAAATCCAACCATTCCATCCGAGCGAACTTTCGAATCCGAGAACTGCGCTTGCTGAAACCGTCTTCCATCAGTCCGTCGTATGCCCTGAATCCATCAAATTTTTGAACTGCCATATTCATCTACTCGCACTACCACTGCAATAATTTCCGAAACTCAAGACTTGCTCCAATTCTTATCCCTTTGCCGCATTCTACAATGCACGTCCAACTTGCTCAAACAACACAGTGATTTGTTCCGACTTGCTCCCACATTTAGCTATCTTCAAAAGTTTGTCCGCCATAAATTCTTGTCTTTAGTTGTTGCCTCAATCCGTCCACGTCTTCCGGAGAATCCGTTTACCATTGTTGCACTAGCTTGCCCAAAATTCTACTTCCGCTAAACCTGAGTCAACTTCTCGAACAGCAATATCCAAAATCCTTCCAGACCGTTCAAGTCCATTGCATTGTCCCTCCAAACCAAGATCGTGTTTCATTGCTCAACCAACATCTCAAATGTGTTGCCCAAAATCGTAGTCCGTGCTCGCTATCATTTGATTCACCCATCGCTTCGCTCAAGCGTATCCCAACTGTTCATTCCGATCTCGTCCATCTCTTATGCTCAATGATACTTCCATTTGCACTAGTCCGTTCTCGACATGCTCAACTCAATATTCGCTTGCTCCATTTTCATTCTTCCCAACTCAACCGACGTGCACCAACCAACTTGTATTCTCGTTTCACGAGTCCGTTCAGGCAATTCCCATAGATGTCCAACCAAAATATTTCCAATGCCTTGCTTAACACATTTGATCCCATATACCACTTCGAATCAATTCGCTACTCACATTACGTTTTCCTTGCACTGGATCCAAGATCCGTTCGAACCCTCCAAAATGTGTGATCATGCCTTTCCCAACTCAAGTCTGACACAAAACTCAGGCAATGCTTGAATTAGCCAAATATTTCCATCAATCTTATTATGCAACTCGTGCTATGTTCCATTCTCAATGCTTGCAGCTATTCTCAAATCGTCTGATACATTCGCAATACGAGCAACTCGTGCAACGATCTCTCTTCCAAGTGATCCAACCCAATACCCAACTGTCTCACACATTTGCCGTACGAGCAACTCGTGCAAACTATCCTGATATTCCCAAGCCAAACTCAAACCTGCCCAACCGATGCGCCACAGCCAAAATTCTAACTTCTATCCAACACAGTCGCTACACGAGCAACTCGTGCAACGATCCATTCTCATCAAATGCTTCTACTCACAACATGCCGCATAACCAAATCTTGTTAGCCAACCAACTGATCCATTGAGGCAATCAGAAACTCCCGAACGCTAAGCCAAGCCAACCCAACAAAAGCCCACACTTGTTGCACAAATGCAACAACGCCTAACGAGACTAAGCGATCCTACGAAAACCAACCAAGGCAACCCAACAAAGAATAATATGCAGCCACAACTAGCAATAAATAGACTTATTGTATGAAACATCCGATGCGGCACCGAGTAGAGTCAAGAGCTAGACGACACGCGGAAGCTATTTAGAGTTTGTGATGAAGCGAAGGACCAAGTCCGAGAAAATGAACCAGGCGCTCTGATACCAATCTGTCACGCCCCAATCTCCCGCAAGCTCGATAGTCCCCGCTGAACGTGAATCACCACGTTTACAGCTCTCCCGCAGGACCATCGTTCTCATCGAGACGTGATGCCGTACGAGCCTGGAGTTGCGCTCGTACAAGGCGATGTTGTCAAACACCAAATGTTATCATTGAAACAACCAAGTTGCAGCAGAAGTCAAGTATTGTGTACCAAGCACACAATCAGAGTAATACGCAGTGAAGCTCACGATAGGGTCAAATGAAATGCCTCATCGAAGACAAGGCCACGAAGGCGATGCCACGAAGGCGATGAAATACTCTTGCTCTTTTCTCTAGCCCACAAAGGTACTTACAGTTCATACATCATGTCTCATATATCCAAGCAGCGCCACTACGCCTGCGTACCTGAAATAATGCCCACAAACGTGGGTCAGTACACAACCGTACTGGTGAGCGGGGTAACCCACTCGCCTAAGCCGACACTAAGTAAAATAGTGAATGCAAACAGTTATATGGTGATCTTTCTAGTTGAATCCTATATTCATTTCATGGCATAGGGATAACATGTTAAGGAAAGCTGTAAAGCAGTTTAAGCATGCAAGCACTCAACTCAAACCAAACGACAAGCAAATATATAAGCAACTCGAGGGAAACTAGCATGCAAACCGTCCTGCTCAAGTCCAAGCAACACGATAACATGTCGAACCATCAACCAAGCCTCAATATCCATCCTCAACCAACACTTACAATCCAAATCTCACAGTGCACACTCTTGCCGAGGCAAGGTGGCCGCGCCTACACGAAAGCCAAACCAACAAAAGAAAAGCAAGCCAACACTATACTATATGAAGTCACTGGCCAAACCATAAAGGACTTTGATCGGACTGATCAAATGCGGTTCTCCTCGAAACAGCGCTAAGTAGCTAACCCACCTGGATCGATTCCAACCGCTGGCACCGCGCCCAAGACGCGTTACCCAATTGTCTCCTCCATGGCCGAACGGTCCCGGTGCCCCGGAGTACCCGTTCGAGGAGACCAAACCCTGTGCAATACAGGTTGTCCGTGACATGCAGACACCAAGTAGGTATGACGAGAGGATCGAACATTCTCGCCCCACCAAGCGATCCTAGACTCGTTCCGCCAATAATTCAACCAACACATCCATAACCATTCTTCCAACATATAGCCCAAGGCACCATTCACAAGTTATTCCCATAGGCACAATGCCTCTTCTCAACACAGTATTTCCAATGGTGCAACACCCATGCTCAAAGCTAACCCATGGCACAATGCCGTTTCAGTGGCACAATGCCCAATTCGTGGCACGATGCCCCATCAAGTGGCACAACCCCCTCGCCGATGCAGTTATTCGGTTTTGAACCATAACTGCTCGCTTTGCAAGACAAAGCGACCAAGTGATACCCGTGCACGGATGCACGCTCGCTCGCCCAAATCTCAATGTTCCCAATCTCTCAATGCATCATTCCAACTGTCCAAGCATAATCCCAAGTATTCAACCAACTGCCTCAAATGTAATATTCCAACTCTAGCTCCAACTATCCAACGCATAAACCAAATCAAGCCACAATCCTACCAAGCCAATGGCGTACACTCTATGCATGCCTCAGTGTAGTGATTCTCAATGTTTTAGCCCAAGTGTTCAAGCCATTTACATGTTTTCCATATTATTAGGCATGAAGGAGTAGAGGAGAAGGGAAAGATCCCACTCACAATTATTGATCCCGTTAGGCATCCTGTCCTGCCGATACGGCCAATCCCTTGAACCCGTGGTCCGATGCAAGCGCGATCTACTCAACTGGTATGACCGTGCGAGCAGGCCGTGCTCTACAAATCATCCGACCGATCGGACTAAGGAAGATGGCATTATCATTCCAACTCAGCTATCTCAGTACTGCTCTGAACGAACACCTAATTTTCATCGAACCCGCTAGCCATCTGCACATGAAACAACTCAATCAATACTTATTTCCAAAATCCAACAAATCAAATGGGACCAGCATTTGTTTTATTCAATCCGACTCAGCGTAACGCACCGTACGGTTGCGGGGCGTTACATAGGCTGGACGTACCCACGGCTCATTCCCGATTTTTGGGTGCGGGTCGTGACACGTTTTTGGTGGCGGCCCATGCAGGTCAAGTTTTTTAGGTTTACCTGTAATAGGATATAGGATATAGGCTGAGAGAGAGAGTGTGCTCAATCACAACTAGGACCCTTCCTGATTCCTTTGCTATCTTAATTTTCCTGAAATTGTTTCTTTTGCAATATTACTGTCCTTCTTTGATGATATCGTATCTTGCACCGTATTGACTTTTTTCGATCTGTGTTCTTCTTGATTCCATTCCAGCACTTGCTTTATTTGATTCCGGGGCTTCCCATAGCTTTGTGTCTGTATCTTTTGCTGTTAGACACCATCTTGTTGCTGAACCTTTAGCTAGACTCTGCAAGATCACGACCGGGGGTGGTATCATCCTAGTCCGTGATGTCTGTAGAGACCGAAGAGTTACCTTGGAAGGCCGGGAGTTGAGTGTGTGCCTACTCGTAATGCCACTTTCGAGCTACGATATTATACTCGGGATGGATTGGTTGAGTACGCATTGTGCTAGTATAGATTGTCGTGGAGGCAGAGTTTTATTTAGTCCGCCGGGTGAGCCAGAGTTTCAGTTTGCCAGAGGAGCAGCGGAGCAGACCGAGGGAGTCTTCTGCGGAGCCCTGGTGGTAGAGTCGAGGTCGCTACATCCACTGATAGAGGAGTACATGGATGTCTTTCCGAAGGAGTTGCCAGGGTTACCTCCGGACAGAGATGTGGAGTTCTCTATAGACTTGGTGCCAGGCGCGGAGCCGATATCCCAGCACATCTATAGAGTCAGCAACAGTGAGCTGATAGAGTTGAAGAAGCAGGTGGATGAGCTTCAGGACAAGGGATTTATCAGATCTAGTTCTTCTCTGTAACACCTCGTTCCGCTCTAGCAGACTGCCATCTCAAACGGCAAAAGTGCAGTTGTCCCGACCTGCTTTGCCTCAAATGAGAAGCAAAGGATATCCAGACTTGCCCTTACTGGAAATCAATTTCGGCTTTCAGAGGCTCGCTCGGCGTATCGCTCTACCGAGGCGAATCATCGCTAAGGTGGGTGGCTACGGTGAACTTGTCTTTGCTTAGCTAACACACATAAAATCTGAAATGATACATGCTAATCGCTAGGTGAATCACCCCTGCGTGCTAATAAATCCAACGCACCTAGCTAAGGGAATAATCCTAACTTGTATTGCTTGCTAGAACATGGAAATGAAATACTACTTATATGTTCAGACCCTCGCATGCTAAGTCCCTTAACGGTTTTATCCTTCGGCTTACCTTCGGGTCCGAGCAACGTGCCTGCTTATGTTCCTTAGAAACGCATGCTTGTCTGCTTGAATGTTACATTGTTTTCATCCAAACCTCGAAAGACTTCCAAGTAGTCATTCCGTGCCTGAATGAACCTGCAAGTATCCGGGACCGTTAGGTCACCAAGGCATATCCCCAAACCAGGGGAATGCATTAAGCAAGAATGAATACTGAACGTGAATCATACTTGAATGATAATCATGCTAAGTATGCATCTGAACGAGGATCGTGTTATGTACTGATGGAATCCCAGCTCGTGGAGCAATATGCTCGTTCAGATTAAGTTTAAGTTTCATGATTATCATGTCAAGCTATGGAATATGGATAGACCCTGACCTGCATTATCGCGGACAACTTGTGTGCACAAGGTATGTTATGTTGAGTTTTGCGGACGGTCACCGGGGCACTGGGACCGATCCGATCAGGACGGGACGTATGTTAGTCGTATGTTACCCTGCAAGTGTTATGCGACGGGGCTCGCCACCCGCGTTGTACGTCACTTCGCCCTGAGACTAAACTTTCCTTTATGGCTATGCCAGCGACATTATGTTCATATAGATAAGTCATCCTCGCTTAGCGGCTATTCGCGTGCGAGTCACTGCATCGCATCAATGAACAACTAAACACCTGAACGATCATGTTAAAACGACCCTCGTATTTGCATATGCTATGCCTCTTGAATGTTTATACTTACCGTGCTTGAATTAATCATGTTTGCCTTGGATAGGAAAGGAGAAATGGTAAGTTGGTAAGTCTCGCCGTGTTTCCTCAAACATCGCACGGCGCACTGCCGACACGATAAGCTATTCAATATTTGCATAAAACTGATCCTAAGGCAACTAGAAAGACAACTTAATAGTTGTGCACAGAACCTGTATTATATGTTTGGATTTATCGAGCGGGCGAGTAGCTTCCCCATCAGTGCATTCAATGTACTAATAATCCACCAGTTTGTATGCAGGGTGCGGGAGAACCTCGTTCGGTGCGGATGCCTCCAACGTGCGTGCTTAGGCGTGAAGATCACTCCGAAGCAATGGTGCATCCGGGTCTGAAGCACATATACAAGACATAATGTTGGAGCGTCGCCTGACCATCGCCTGTATAATTATTCCACAATTATAGCCACTTGGCACGCTTTTACTGTTTTAGAGAGAGAGACTTGAGCGACTTGTAATCTCGGCTATACGCCGCCTGTAACACTTGTTCATATCAATAAAGAGCTTGCTTTACTTCAACTTGTGTTATTTTGCTTCCACTATATTGTCGACTCAGTGAACCTGTTACCGATCGCCTATGCGTTCATGACTCCGCTGCACTCGGACAATCTGTGTGACTCTGTGGCTTAGAACTCTTGCCGCCAGCCAATAAACCAAGGCCTTGCACGGGCGTGGCTCATGCTCATACGGCATCACGCCCGGATGGGTTAAGCGATCGTTCCGCGGGAGCGCTGGCGAGGGTGATTCCCGCCTAGCGGGAACGGCCGATTTGCCTGCGGGAGATCGGGGCATGACATTCTCCGTGGGGTGCTCCGGTACTTTTTGTGCCGAAGAAGGATAGGTCGATACGGATGTGTATCGACTACAGGGCTCTGAACAACCTCACAATCAAGAACAAGTATCCGCTGCCGCGTATTGATGATCTTTTTGACCAGTTGAGCGGAGCGAGGGTGTTTTCCAGGATTGATCTGAGGACAGGCTACCACCAGGTGAAGGTCAGGAAGGAGGATATTCCGAAGACAGCTTTTCAGACCAGATATGGACAGTATGAGTTCTTGGTGATACCGTTTGGGTTGACTAATGCCCCGGCAGTGTTCATGAATCTGATGAACAAGGTGTTCCATCAGCATTTGGACAGGTTTGTGGTGGTGTTTATAGATGATATCTTAGTGTATTCGAAGATCCCAGAGGAGCACGAGGAGGATCTGAGGATAGTGCTGGAGACTCTCAGGAAGGAGAAGCTTTATGGAAAGCTCTTGAAGTGCGAGTTCTTTCTTGACAAGGTTGAATTCCTTGGTCATGTGGTGACTGGAGAGGGTATCTCGGTGGATCCGAGAAAGATCATGGCAGTTGAGGCATGGAGTGCTCCGAGTTCAGTAGCAGAGGTCAGGAGTTTCCTGGGACTGGCAGGCTACTACAGAAGATTTGTTCAGGATTTTTCCCGGATTGTAGAGCCGTTGTCCAGGCTGACTCGGAAGGACGTGGAGTTTGTTTGGTCAGAGGAGTGCCAGGTTGCCTTTGATGAGCTGGAGAGGAGGTTGACGACAGCTCCAGTGTTGACGTTGCCATCAGGTTCTGGAGGATTCACTATCTATAGTGATGCATCGGGGAAGGGACTGGGTTGTGTGTTGCAACAGAATGGGAGGGTGATTGCCTATGCTTCCAGGCAATTACGTCCTCATGAGAAGAACTACCCTACCCATGATTTGGAGTTGGCAGCGGTCATCTTTGCTCTGAAGTTGTGGAAACACTATTTATACGGAGAGCGTGTGGAGATCTTCACAGACCATAAGAGCTTGAAGTATGTGTTTACCCAAAAAGAGTTGAACATGAGGCAGAGGAGATGGTTGGAGTTGATGAAAGACTTCGACATATCATTGCAGTACCATCCAGGAAAGGCGAACGTAGTTGCGGATGCTTTGAGCAGGTATCCGGTAGCTATGTGCCTGACTACAGATCGTTATCTTCTGGCAGATCTAGAGAGCTTGGGCATTGAGGTGATAGTGCCTGGAGTTAAGATCCAGATGTGGGGACTGCAGATTCAGTCAGAGTTGGTAGACCGGATCAGGGCTACACAGTTTGAGGATGAGTCCCTGAGGAGCATCAGGGCGCAGGTTCAGATGGGATTAGCAGATGACTTCACCATTGCTGATGATGGTTCATTGCGGCACGTACCAGGTTGTGTGTGCCGAGTGGGTCATTGCGCGAGGAGGTTCTACAGGAGGCGCATCGATCCCAGTACTCTATGCATCCAGGTGCCAATAAGATATATAGAGATCTGAGGCAGCATGTATGGTGGTACGGGATGAAGCGGGAGGTAGCACGCTTCGTATCCCGATGCTTAGTGTGCCAGCAGGTGAAGGCGGAGAGGCAGAGGCCCGGAGGATTACTCCAGCCGCTACCCATTCCGGAGTGAAAATGGGAGCATGTGACCATGGATTTTGTTTCTGGACTTTCCCGTTCTCCAGGCGGGAATGATGCGATTTGGGTCATCATGGACAGGTTGACCAAATCGGCCCACTTTCTACCATTCAAAGTGGGTACATCTACAGAGAGACTCGCAGAGATGTATGTGCGCCAGATAGTCAGACTTCATGGAGTTCTTGTGAGCATAGTATCAGATCGGGACAGTCGCTTTACTTCGCATTTCTGGAGGAGTCTGCAGGCTAGCTTGGGCACCCAGCTCAAGTTTAGTAGTGCGTATCACCCGCAGACAGATGGTCAGTCAGAGAGGACCATTCAGACGCTTGAGGACATGCTTCGGACTTGTGTTCTGGATTTCAGAGGCTCTTGGGAGGATCACTTGCACTTGGTAGAGTTTGCTTACAATAACAGCTACCAAGCCAGTATCGAGATGTCACCTTTTGAGGCATTGTATGGACGGAGGTGTCGCACTCCGTTTTCATAGGATGATGTAGGTGAGAGAGCTTTGCTTGGCCCAGAGATGGTGGTTGATGCAGCGGAGAAGGTCAAGCTCATTAGAGATAGACTTCGGGTGGCGCAAGACAGGCAGCGACATTGGGCCGATAGCCACCGGAGACCTCTGGAGTTCGAGGTATAGCTTAGAATCTAGATTTTGTTCTTGTGTTTGCTTGTGATTGCTTGTTTTAGACTAAGTGCAGAGACCTTGTTTGTGCTAGGTTGGAGATCTGGTGTTCCTGAGGATTTCTCCGATGCGGGGCACTATTCGCTTCGGTGGAGGCGGGAAGCTTAGCCCACGTTTCGTCGGACCCTTCCGTATCCTTGAGAGGGTCGGCGCCGTGGCATATAGGCTTGAGTTGCCGTCTACGCTGGAGGGAGTTCATGATGTGTTCCACGTATCGCAGTTGAGACGGTACGTGGCAGATCCCAGTCACATATTGGATCACTCGGAGATCATGGTGGGCCCTACTCTTAGCTATCCAGAGTAGCCGGTGGAGATTCTGGATCGACGGGAGAAGGTATTGAGGAACCAGACTATTCCCTTGGTTCGCGTCGCGTGGAGGCATCACTCTCCAGGTGAGTCGACCTGGGAGAGGGAGGATGAAATGCGTGAGCGATACCCCTATCTCTTCGAGCCCTGAGGTATGGTTCTTTCTTTGCATTCATGTCCTAGTTTCGTCTTTTAATTTCGAGGATGAAATTATTTTAAGGAGGGTAGGCTTGTCACTACCCGATTCTAGAAAATAGGGTTATTTTTTTTTATTTGGTAAATTGTGTATTGTATTTAATTAATTATAATTATATTTATTTAGTGATTGTGTTATTTCTTTAATGATTGTTTTAGGGTTTTGGCTAGCCTGGACCCATGTCAGACCCTAGTGGACCCATGTCTGACCCGACCAACACCCTTGTGAGAATTATTTTGGGGCTTAGAAATATTTATTATATTTTTAGTGGGTTAGTGGGAGAGATTTAGAGTTAGTTTGAGTGTTTTTGGAACCCGGAACCCAAAACCAAGTGTTATGAGGGCATTTTGGTCAATTGGTGACTTGTGTAACCCTTTATGTAGCAAGTGGCCGGCCTACCTACCCCCCACACCCGTGAACCAGCAGCCCCACACCCGACAGCAGCCCCTCTTCTTCATATTCCACTTCTTCTTTATTCTTCTTCTTCTCTACTTCTTCTTTCTTCTTCCTTCTTCTTCAAGGTGAGTCCTTCTTCCATTTTTCTTCCTTCTTTCTTTTATTCCTTCTCCTTATGCTAGCCCTAACCTTGCTTTTTCCCTAACCTAGGTGTGTGGAGCCTAAATTTAGTGTGGAGGCTAGAATTGGAGGCTTGGAGCTTGAGGGAGGTGGTTCCAAGTAGATCGGGGACTTTGGCCTTGGGATTTCAACTCCCAAGAGGTAAACCCTAACTTTCCCCTTGCTAATTACTTTTATGTAGTGTAATTAGTGTTGTAGAACCTTCATAGACCCTAAGCCTACCCGTGGGAGGAAGTTGGAACTAGTTTGGTTGAGTTTAGAGACTTTGACATTAGATTTTGTGTCAATTTCGGGTGTAATCCGAAATTGGCCCAACTTTGGGTGATGTCCTAGGTTAGACGGACCTAGGTAGACATTGTCTGGTGTCTAGAGGGTGAGAGTGTGTCTCCGTTCGGACACGGGAAGCCGTGTCGCGAAGAAACAGGCGTTTCGGGCAAAATTGGGGTTTTTCGTCGTCGCCGATTCTAAGTGCGTGCGCGTTTCGGCCACGGGACTAGAATCGACGCGGGAGCACTTTTTCTAGGATCTAGGCATCGTTTAGAGTGCGTGGGTAAATTTGGACCGATTCCGAGTTCGTTTGGTGTGCGTTTCAGGAGGTTTTCCGAGCCGCGCACCACGTGTTCGTCGAAATGACCGAACAGCCATTTCGACTTGGTTTCCTCGTTTCGGGCTTGTGCGCGCATTGGGTTAGTATCGGAGAGTGTGTGCTAGAGTTTTCGAGTTATATTTTATATATTTTAGGGTATTGGTGAGTGTCGGGGTCGTTGGGCATGAGAGGGGCGTGTTGTTTGTGTGTTGTGTGCATTGTGTGGTGGTTGGGTATATGTGTATATATATATATATATTTATATATATATGTATGTGTGTTTATGTATATATATTTATATATATATGTGTGTATTTATATCTATGTGCTTGTGTATGTATATATCTATATCTATATGTATATATATATGTATATGTGTAAGTGTGCTTGTATGTGTATATATATATATATATATATATATATATATATATATATATATATATATATATATATATATATATATATATATATATAGGTGTATGTGTATATATATATTTGATGAGTGTGTGTGTATATATATATATAAATAGGTTCTATATATATATATATATAGCTATGTATATAGTTATGTGTGTGTGTGTGTGTGTGTGTGTTGATATGTGTTTGAGTGTGTGTGTATGTATTAGTGTTTGTTAGTTTGTGTTAGTATATAGATATAAGTGTATATATATATATATGTATTAGTTGTATATATATATATAGTTATATGTGTATATATATATATATATATATAGGGTGATATATATATATGTATATAGGTATGTGTGTGTGTGTTTGTGAGATGGAGGGGGGGCAGTGAACAACAGAACAGTGGCAGCAGTTGCTGCACTGCAGCAGCAGCACAGCAGCAGCAAAGCCAGCAGCATAAGGAGCAGCAGCAGCAGCAGCAGGAATAAGAAGCACCACCAGCAGCAGCGCAGCAGAAATGCGGAGCAGCAGTAGCAGTCTCAGCAAGAGCAGCAGCAGCTGCACAGCGATATCAGGGAGCAGCAGCAGCAAGGTTGAAGGCAAGCAAGGGCAGCAGCAGCAGCGAGATAGCTAGGTAGTAGAGGGAGAGGTAGTTAGATAGATTAATAGATGAATAGGTTAGATAGATAAGTTAATAGATAGATAACTAGATAGATATTAGTATATAGATCTAGATAAATAGATAGCTAGATAGATGGATTGATAGTTAGTATAATAGATAGATTGATAGGTAACTAGATCTAGATAACTAGTTAGATAGATAATTAGATTACTAGATAGATGGATAAATAGATAGTATGATAGATAGTTTATAGATAGATTAGATAGTTAGATGGATATCTACTTAATAGATAGGTAGTTGGATAGATAGGTATATCTATGGATAGATAGATAGGTAGATATATGGTAGATACCTATATCTATATGATAGATATATACCTATAGCTAGATAGATACTTAGATATCTAGATATAGTTATATGTACATATATATGTTTATGTGTTGGGTAAGGTATAGGGGTATATGTATATGTGTGTGGATATATATATATATATATATATATATATATATATATATATATATATATATATATATATATAGGTATATACATACTTAGATATATAAATATATGATAGATATATATATTTTCTAGCCTAGATTAATAACTAGGTGTATAATTATTAGCTAGATAGCTAGTTAGAGGGGTTTGAGAGCGGTATCTCAATACCTTGAGATACCGAGGTATCTCAATACCTTGAGATATCCAAGGTATTGAGTTTCGAGCGGGGTATTTGAGCAATAGTCTAGAAAATGTATTAGAGTGATTTTTATATGTTTATATATATATTTACGCGTGCTAGCATAGGTTTTCGCGGGTTTAGGCGGGGTGCGTAGCCTAGGGAGAGGTATCGGATACCGAGGGTATCCCGGTATCTCGATTAGGCGAGTTTGTGAGTTTAGTAGCTTAATGAGCTCGGTTTGACCTAGAATTTCAGGGGCACCCTAGTTTGACCTATCTTTGACCATAATTGTCCCATTTGACCATAAAAGTCAACGTTTGACCTATTTTGACTTAGAGTTGACTTTTTGGACCCCGAGTTGACTTTTTGACTCAAATTTCACCGGTTTGACCCGTTCGACTTAGAATAGCCCTAGAAGCCTGTTTTTAATTATTTTATATCAGTTTAAATGCTTAGAACCCTGTTTAATTCTGCTTTTCGCATTAGGTCCTTGCGATACCAGTCCGGATCTCGATCCTCATCAGTTGCTCAGGACATCAGGCGAGTACCTACCTCTGATAGTTTTCATTTCATGATAGCGTTTATATCACCTGTTCTAGAACTGTAATACTTGATTCTGACATATTGTTACACGAGCTGGTACTAGTGGATCCCGTCATGAGATGCTATCCCCCTTACCGTGTTCAGCGGGTACTCTATCACGTGTATTTCATCATGTGCTTCGGGTATTGATTCCCATGTGCTATCATGTGCTTCTTGTGCTCTCGTCTTCATGTGCGCGAGCTACTTATCATGTACGTAGCGTGTTGTGGTTGGATCCAATGGTATTAGTGGGGGAGGGAAGTAGGAGTTGGTTATGTGATCAAAGCCAAACAGTATTCATGTCTATGTCGGTTATGCAACTCATGCATAACGGAGTTATCGTAGTATTTTTCATGTGCAACCTAAGCCGATCACATAACGAACTTGTGCTCAAGGCACTTAGCTAGTATTCATGTTTCTCACCTGCAGTTACTTTTCTAGTACTTGTATTATTCTCTAGTTTACATTGCAGTTACTTATTGTGCTCCAGCATATATTTATTTCCTGTGCATCTTGTATACTTTTCTATTGCTCGTCATATACACCTTACCATGTATTTGGAGTTGCTTTTCAGAGTTATGTACTTCGCTCCAGTCCTGACTGGGCATATTTTTTTTAGAGGATCCTGAGGACTATTGCCCGACGTTCTACGGGCCGGGTGTTGACGAGGGTTGTGACCCCGAGACTGAGGAGGAGTGCGCCGAGGAGACGCCGTTAGCACCCTAGTTAGCTAGGTGGGTTTCTTGGGTTGTTCCCAGAGGTTTATTTGGATGATTGTACTTATTCTTTTGATCCTGTGAGATGATGTAGCTATTTGTAGACTTGGACTGTATATTTTGGATATTGTCTTGCTCTCTTTGGTTCTGTTTCTTGTTTATATCATATCATGCTTATATTCTTCTCCTAGATTTTGTGATTGAGAGTTCATATATATATTGCGTGGTTGCCCTCCTTTTGGAGAAGATTATTCATATATATATTGCGTGGTTGCCCTCCTTTTTGGAGAGATCATGGCAAATTTTCTGAGAGATATATAGATAGTTGGTTGACCTAGAACGGACCTTTACAGCGTTCTACCGCCGATTCTGCGGCGTAGGCTGGACGTACCCACGGCTCATGCCCGATTTTCGGGTGTGGGTCGTGACAACAATGAATATGCCGTTAGGCTTAGAACTGATTCAAACAATCTAGATGCTGATGTTCCCATACATTATGTGTAAACCCCCTCACCAAAAATAGATATTTTGTGTGTATTTTATATTATTATATTTATTATAGATATTAAATTTCTTTAGAGTATTCTCTTAGTTAATTAGAAAATAAATTTCTTGATATATTTACTTATATAAATATTTATTTAGAATTATTTTAGGTTATTTTAGATTTTTGGAGATTTTTCTAGAATTTTTGGTAATTAAAACTTAGGAAACACAAATTTCTAGGACTTCTATGATTTACTATACGACCATACTTGCATGTTGTTCCTACCAAATATTTATTTTAGTTTAAAATATTTAAATATATTTTTCTGTAATTTATTTATAATTTTAAGAAATTTATTTAGATTTTTAAAATTATTTAAGATTTATTTGGATATATATAGTCTTAATATTAGATATATGCTAATTTAGTGTTAATAGATATTAATAAAATTTTATAAATTATTTGTATTATCTTTAATTATATTTAAGATTATAAATTATTGAGATAAATTCAAACTCTATTTTAAATTAATTCAAATCTTGAACCTACTAGGAAAGCAACTTCATGCATATCCTATCCTTATTTAAATTCATCATAATCCTATCCAAATTAACCAATCCTAGTCGTATTTAATTAAGTAGTGTCCACCATTATAAATACCTCATCCTTCATATTTTTCTTTCCCAAATTTCTCTCTTTTTCGTCCCAAAATAGTCAAAATTCGTCATAAATTCAGCCTCATTTTCTACTAGTTATGACAAATTAAAAAGACGACATCTCCTAGCTCCGGACTCCAAACGCGCTCCAGTTTTTTTGTTAGAACTATATCAAGGTTAGTTTTTTGATTATATAATTTATTTTAATAATTTATGAACCTATTTTTCCAAAACATTCTAAAAGTGCCAGCTGTCCGAAATCAGACGCGTTTTGGTATTTTCGAGATTTTGGGAGATCCCGAACTCAGAATTATGAACCGTTTAAAGTTTCGGAAAGCTGACATAATGAACTTACAGAAAAGTATTTTTCCATAATTTCAAATATAATTTTATTCTACTATAAAATTTGTGCAACGTAGACGTAAATAGAAAACCATAAAAAATTATCATCTATTCGCCCTTGTGGCCATAACTCTTTACCGACTTGTGATTTTATAAAACCGTTGATTCTAGCGTTCATGTAGCGCTAAAATCTATAGGATTTTATACACAAATCTAGGATTTAAGTCAGTTGACTTTTTGGTCAACGGATTACCTCGATTTGCATGTTACGGATCACATTTCCGTAAAGTTAACTTTTTTTGGACCAAAATTAGAGCTTAACAATAAAATCAGATTATAATAAGATTAAAATACTAATTTAGGTTAGTTTATTCAAAGTTAAAATAGATTTAAATAGCAAAAACTATTCATCCACTTTTGTAACCTAACTTGTTTAATTTATGTGACGGGTAGATCGGACGACGCCTTTAGTTGGGACTTCATCCTTTTCAGACCAGGCAAGATACCTTGCTAAATTATTTACAGTACTTTGCATGCTATTTATATTTCTGTTTATTCATTGCATGTGTAGTTCGTTCAGTCATTACTATATATATTAGATATGTTGACACACACTTGACACCTAGTATCATGCGAGGACAATGATTAGGCGTATGGGCTTTTAACCACTCTGGTAAACCATAGTATATAGTTCGCACTACGGGCGTGTGTCACGCTGGTCGCTACCCCCGTGTTATGTCAATTTCTGGAGTCTTGTTGGTCGCTACCCCCGCGGTATATCAATTTCTGATGTCCATTGACGTGTGTGTGAGTTGTGAGGTAGATCGAGTAGCATACCCTTGCCCATACGTCGAAAAGTTGTCCTCATTGCATTCATATAGATTGTCTTGTACAGCGTACTTATTTATTTTCAAATATTATGCATGTTCACTGTATTCAAATTGGCTCGCTTTTTTGTATTTTGTTACGTCCCTCTGAGGACCTGGTCCTCTGCCAGATGTATCTGTTCTTGAGTATTTGCAGGAGCGCAGATTTGGATGGTTATATATGTTTCGTGGATGTCCTCTCTTCGAGCCCGTGATTGTTAGCTGGTATTCTTATATGGTGTTGTTGTGTTGTACTTATATTGTATTTGCTCTTATATTCGAGTTGGTAGTGGATTTGTTTCCATCCAACTATCATCCTTAGATACTTATGTTGAGATCTAGTTATATAGATGCTGGTTATTTATTCATATTTGATTTTCTATGGATGAGATTTAGATTGTACCCTGTGACTTGTGATACATTTTATACCACTTGTGGATTTGATATTGATATTACAGCATACGTATGGGTTATGGTTTCCATATATGGAGTTGCCATATCCATGCGGCTGACATGCTTACGTGTCCTAGTCCCATGCAGGTCGAGAGCATATTGTCTCGGTTACGTTACTGTACCGAGCAAGCCTGCACATAGGATTAGAATATAAGATTTCATCCACTTAATTATCACCTCCCTTGATTTCGTTTCGCATTCTCATTTGATTGCTTGTGTTGCATCTTGCTTGATCCCTTCTCAACGTTAATCTTCTCTCGTACTTGATAGGGGTTAGGAAGATAACTTGTACTAGGTATATACCCTCTAGTATTCAATAACACTATTAGTTAAATTATTATAAGTTGGATAGTATGTCTCATAACCTAGTAACACATAGTCCTATTGCCCCATTAATAAAGTGTAATTGAATGACGCCAACTATAGCCTTGCATAAGAAGATAGTGTTTATCTAGACTATAGAACTTTAGTGTTTATCTAGACTATAGAACTTAGAGGCACATACACCAATTTGGTTGACTTTAAACTTAGACAAGAAATTAGTATGGCAACTGTAGAGGCACAACACCGATCTTCTTAGTGAACTTAGATTATTCTGTACCTTCCTCCATCATAATCATGTGTACTTATATTTTTACTACCTCGACTTATGCTGCTATTATAGCCTATTTTTGCAAGCTTATTCTTTTATTGAGCTTGTTCATGACATATGTATTATTGGGGGCCCACACTAATACATTATCTAAATCAGAATTGGTGTATTATGGTCTGATCAACCGTAGTACACTTGGTTCGCTCTTTGTATCACTACTTTATGTGGATTGAGATATAGTTGACTCAACTTGTTAGACGGATATACTTGCCCTCTAGACTGGTCAGAGCATATCGTGCCAGGTACATAACTATTCTGATATGAACATGCGAATAGAAATTTACCAAAATAAGGTTTCAATCCACAACTGCCTTGGAAACTCCCTTTCGAATTCTCTAATTCCTTTGAATCCCGTACTTGTATTCTATCATCTCCTCCTTGAAATTCTTTATTGTTAATTTTTGTCTTCCCCTATTTCGGAAAGACGAACGTTCGTGCTTAGTATAAGTTTGATACACGAATAGTACTAGGTATACCCCATAGGCCAAGCACTCATGATGACAAACAAGAGAGCGCGGCCACAGGAAGCCGTAGATATATGTACGACCTTAGTTATATGTGTCATTGCATACTCATGACCTCTTTTATGATACGAGATCTTAGGTGCATAGTAGACGTAGAATTATATAGGTGTTGGTTTAGCAGTTATGAGGATATACTGATATTTTACCCAGATGGCATACACGCGATGCTAATAGATGATGCAAGCAGCAATAGTATTATTCTTTTTCTATCGCTATCTCGCCCCCTTGGGTGGCTCATCTTCTCTTCTCTATCCATTCATTATCTCGTGCTTAATTCTCCCTATCGTAGTTACGTCTTTTTCGTGCCAACATGAATTATTGGTCTACTTCGACCCCATCCTTAGTTTTGTTAGTTAAAACGTAAATGGTTTAGTAGATGATTAATAACTAAAGGATGAGTTCTTAATAATAACCCTTATGTATATGACCTATAGCAATATCTGTATCCTCTTATTATTTTAAAAAACCATGTATAACATCCCTTAGGCTAATAGAAATTTTTTAGACTGTTTGAACTAGTTTATACTTTTAATAGTTTAATAAGTTAGTCAAGACTTTAACTGTTGTCCAAAAACTTAGACTATGCCTAGGAAAGAATTGAAGGTACTTGTTACGAACTGACAACTATGATAAATCGCTGGCAAAGTAGCGACAGCTGCAGCTAGATCGTTGTAGTAAAGTAGTCAAAGTATTTGTAGACATATTGGTCAGGTGGCATGGCAGTATTAGACTACGATACTTGACGGTTACAAAGAAAAATCATGGTTGTGAGATTCAAGACAAGTACCACAAGATTCTCGACCCAATAAATATATTCGTCTTACAACCTAGACAATGGCCTCAAGAGACTGTGACTACTAGTAGAACTTTTATAAGTTGGGTAGTGTAGACAAGTTAGAGGATAATATGATAGTGTATGGACAATAAATGAGAAGTGTTATAATGACAGACCATGACTTTTAGGAAGCACTGCTACATAGCTATGTAGTGTAATAGCTATAGTGATTATTATGAATATCCAACGAGTCGGCGACCATCCAGGTCGGTAGCAAGCCTTGCTAGATGTCTCGTTCTTGTCCGCTAGTCTTTAGCTAGCGTATTACCAGGACTACACTGGCATTGTCCTCCCGGGCCGACATGATTCGGATGCCTCAGCAATTGTGTCAATGACTCATCTTTACCTGGTGCGCAATCAGTTATCCGTGACCATGCAACTACTCCCCAAATTCCAATCCTAGCCGAGAAACAATACGGTTCAATCTTGCCGAGGACTACACTCAGATCTTTCTTCTTTACACAGCTCCCTGATTTGAGACTGCCTCGGTGATCTGGATATCCCGAGTACTTTTTTCTTTCCTTCTCCTGACTCGGAACGAGTACTTGATAGTCTTCCTCGTCTATATATGCAACATGATTATACTCTATCGCGTGTTATATTTAGTGCGGTGCGGTGCCTCAGTATGAACTCAACTATCTTTGTGGCATATATAAGAAACTACTATATTTCAACTCAATAAGCCCGACTATGAAAATAACAAGCAAGATCTCCATATTCTATACAATGATAAGGCGGGGTTATCTCCTTAGCTATATGCGTTCATCTCTTTATTATTAGCATACAAAGGTTATAAGCCTGAAAACTAGCACGCCTCTGAAAGTCTAAGTCTGAACTCCATTTGAAGGTCCAAGTCTGAATGCCTTTGCATCGAACGAGTCTTCTCGCTGAGCAAGGCAGGTCGGTTCGCTATACTTGTGACGTTTGAATTGGCCCTCCGGGTTGAGCGAAGCGTGTCGTGTCACATCTCAGTCCCAAAATACGTAGGACTAAGAATACGTAAGCATGCCAGTCGTATGTATATGGCAACTCCAATATATGGATACCATAATACATACGTACGCTGTAATATGAATATAAACTCACATGTAGTATATCAAATGTCACAGGTCACAGAAAATACTAATCTCATCCACACAACAAGTCACAGAAAGTAAATAACTAAACTAGAATAAAGAGTCTGAATAATCCATAAATGATAGTTAGGTGGAGACAAATCCACTACCAATGACTATATCAAACTAAAACGAGAAAGAAGAGTAAAATCTCCTATATAAAATAAAGTGATGATATAAGAGTGTCAGCTAAAGTATCCATCGCTAGAGCTAATCAATAATGCTCAGTGGGTAAGGTCTCCTCGGCAGAAAGTAAAGCGTCAGGTCCGGGTCCGTACTCCTGCGGGTACTCATGGTCGTCTATACCTAGCAAGGGACCAGGTCCTCAGAGGGACATAAAAAGATACATAGAAGCAAGCCAATTGAATACAGTAAACATGTATAATGTTTAAAAATATATAAGTACGTTGTATAAGACAATCTATATGAATGCAAATGAGAACAACTTTTTGACGTATGGGCAAGGGTAGGCTACTCGATCTAAATCTCACAACCCACACACATGTCAGTGGACATCAAAAATCGACATACCGCGGGGGTAGCGACCAGCGAGACTCCAAAAATCGACATACCGGGGGGGTAGCGACCAGCACGATACACTACCGTAGTGCGAGCTAGATACTACGGTTTACCAGAGTGGTTAAAGCCCATACGCCTAATGATTGTCCTCTCATGATACTAGGTGTCAAGTGTGTGTCAACATATCTAATATATAGTAATAACTGAACGAAACTACACATGCAATGAATATACAAAAATATAAATATAAATAGCATACAAAGTACTATAAACAATTTGGCAAGGTATACTTGCCTGATAAGAGGCTATGTAGTCCCAATATCCTGCTCCGGAAGTTGCACAGAACAATCCAATAGATCCTCGGGGTCAGCGTGCACTTGCACGGGAATCGGGGGTGTCTGTTGCGGCTTGTCTTCGACAAGGGTGACGGGTCCACAATGACGACGATGATAGTAATAATGATGAGATGATTATGATGATGATGATGCGATGATGAGATGGTTGGAGATGATGATGATGATGAGGATGAGATAATGATGATGGGGTGATGATGAGGATAAGATGATAATGATGGGGTGATGATGATGACGAGGATGATGACGTGGATGATGGTGATGACTAGGATGATGATGTGGATGATGGTGATGACTAGGATGAGATGTTGATAATGGTAATGGTGTTTAATGATGATATTAATGGTGATAATGATAATTATAATGAGGTGTTGATGATGCTGTGGCTCCGGACAGGGGGAGGTCCGGCCAAGGCGGAGGAGGAGGAGGTCGAGGGGGAGTTCAGTGGTTGTACAGTCGGGTCAGGGGTCCTGTGCTCTGACGAGGAGATGAAGGACAGGGGAGGGGAGGGGAGGTGCTGGTGGTATGGTGGTGTTGGTCTCAGGCGAGAGGAGGAGAAGTGAACGATGGTGGTGGCTGGGAGCAGCGGCCTGTGGTGGTGCTGGGAGAAGGAAGATGACTGGAGGAGATGGAGGTCGGGGTGGAGTCGTGGAAGGCTCCGGCGGGAACGGTGCAGGGAGCAAGGAGGCGGTGGTGCTGGCGGGGACCCTGGTCGATCACCGGCGGATGAGCAGCGAGTCAGCGTTCTCCGGTCGGTTGAGGGCAGCGGGTCAGCAGGTGATGGCAAGGCGGCGCTGGAGGAGATAGAGGAGAAGATGGAGGTGGTAAGGGTGGTAATGGTGGTGTGCTCCTACGAGGTCGTGGTCGACTCCGGCCGGTGGGAGGACAGGAAGAAGATGAGGGCAATGGCAATGGTGATGAGGAGTCCGGCGAGGGGCAGTGGAAGACGAGGAAGGAGAAGAGATCAGGGAGGAGGTGGTTCAGGTCGGGTCCGGCGACTGGGGCAGCTCCGGCCGGCGGTTGACAGAGGGGGGGGGGGGGGGGTCGTGCACAGGATATGGGGAGAAGGTGAATTCGGCTAGGGTTGGGTTTTGGGTGTTGAAAAATAATAAAGAAATGAAATGAAAAGTTATGTATATTTATACATGTGAAATTTGGGTTTGTGTTGACCTAGAAAATTTGGGCGTGGTCAACATCCTATTTGGGATGGGCCTTGGCCTTACATGGGGATGTTTGGAGGGCTATAATTGCATTTTTAAAAATACAAGGCTAGGTTTAAATGAGGAGACGGTGTTGCGTGTTGCACATTCCAAAAATTATAGGAAAAATTATAGGAAGGAGAAAATTGGGTTTCTTCATGTATTGTCCAATAGTGTGGACACCTTAATGCATTTTTACATAAAAATGCCCAACAATTGGGAAATTTGCACAAAGATGAAAATTGGATTAAATTAATTAAAATTAATGCGCAAGGTGTTCTGGAATTAATTAGAAGTAAATGGGACTAAAATTAGATGGGACACAAGTGTCATGGACATAGAGGGCTCAGAGTAGAATTTTATCATAAATTTGGGTTGCACAAAACGGTCAAGATTGTGTCTCCAATTTCGATTGGAACGCACAAGGGTACAAAGTTTGAATTTATTTAGGATTAAGAAATAACGTCTGCGACGTTTATTGTGCGACTAAAATGTAGTAAAAGAGAGCATAATTATAAGTTACACCGAGGTCAAAATAGAATGCGGCCTTGTCTAGGACAGGGGTATAAAATTTATAGGAATGTAATGATTAATGTAGTGCTCCAATTATCGAAGCAACGGTAAGGTGTGCTAAGTCATATAAATATTGTATAATTAAATAAATGCTGTGTTCTATTTCTAATTGGGTTCAAACTAGCCTAGTTTCTCTATCTAGGCCAACTAGGCCTAATTTTAAGTGAGGGGGTTTACAATCTACCCAACTTAAAATAATTTCGTCCTCGTAATTAAAATAAGGCATGGTTTCTCTCTATCTAATCTCACTTGGTCACAATCTAAAAAGAATTATCCTCTAGTTAACATTGTAATTTCTACCCAACTTAGAATTTACCCATCTATCACCTAAGGCTATGCATCTAAGAAAATATTCCTCAAATTATTTAATCATGTTATTCAATTCCTCAAAAGTTTTAACACCAAACATATTACCTATGATATGTCCTTAATCAATTATAAAATAGAGTCACCAAGTCATATGATTAGCCTATGGGGTATATCTAGTACTTATTAGTATATCAACTTATACCAAGCACGAGGTTTCGTCTTTTCGAAAGAAGGGAAGACGGAAAACAATGATAAATAGTTCAAGGGGGAGGTAATAGAATAGAAGTATGGAGGTCAAGGTGTTTAAAGAATTCAAATAGGAATTGTCAAGGCAGTTGTGGATTAAAATCCTATTTGGTGACTTCTTATTCGCATGCTCGTATCAGTATAATTATGTAACCGATACGATACGCTCAGACATGTCTAAAGGGCAAGTACATTCGTCTAAGAAGCTAAGTCAATTTTATCTCAATCTACGTAAGTAGTTATGCGAGGGGCGAACCAAGCACACTATGGTTGATCAGACCGTAATACACTGATTTTGAAATATATTAGTGTGTATACCCACTAATACATATATCATGATCAAGCTCGATAAAAGAGTAAGCTTGCAAAACTAGGCTATAATAGCAGCATAAGTCAAGGTAGTTTAGAAGATATAAATACGCTGGATTATGATGAAAGAAGGTGCAAAATAATTCAAGTTTACAAAGAAGATAAGACTCTACAGTCTCTACAGTTGTCATACTAACTCCTTGTCTAAGTTGTTAGTCGACCAAATAGGGGTATGGGTCTCTAAGTTCTACGGTCTGGACAAATACTATCTTCTTATACAAGTCTATAGTTGGTGTCATTCAATTATACTTCATTAATGGGTTAAGAGGACTATGTGATACTATATTGTGAGGCATACTACCCAACTTAAAATAATTAACTAATATTGTACCGTCTTAAGGATACAGTAGAAACTCATGTTAGAGTATACAAGAAAAGATATTGGTAATTATTAGGGTATCCTATTATAAAACTCCATAAGTAATGGTCATCTTAGGTCTTAATCATAGTGCTCATAGAATAAAAGGGTTAATATTAAGAATGGAAGGATTAGGTGGCACGAGTTGAAAGAAAAGAAGAACATAATTAGTCGTCGCACAAATAGCGAGCGCTAAGTTTTCAGAGGAACAAGATTTGAATTTAAATAGAAAGACTCTATATAATATCATGGTCTTCTAAGGAAGGTGGTATGCTAATATTTTTGTTCGAGGTATAATCGAGGAAATTGTTATATTATTCCTCTTGGCTTCCTAGGGTATTGTCTGCTAATAGCAAGACAAGAATCTAAATTTATAGTTCTATAATACTATCTCACTATAAAAGTTAGGTTTGGTCCTAACATTCAACCTTGGATTTCTAGGGGTCCCTCAATACTAGGGCCAAACAATATGGTTAAATTTCTAATTAACTCTGGTAGTGTCTACACCACTCTCAAGTCCTTCATAAATACATCTAGGGGTAATGGTAAACCAATCTATAGATAAGAAATGCTAGGGTTCACTAGATATTCTAAACTTAGTGATGTGTCAATACTCTAGTTATATTCTTGCTAGGATTATTACCCTAATTATCATCCTAGTAACAGGGATTCCTATACTCTAGGAGAAGGCTATACTCAAGGAACTATTAGGGAAGTACAGGAATCAAGCATGATGCGATTATTTAGAAAGAACAGATTGGAAGGAAGATGAGTCATAGTCAATTGTGGATGAGATCCTATACTCTATCCTAATCGCAGGCTTGCTCGGCACAGTAACGTAACCGAGACAATATGGCACGACCCGCATCCGGTATAGGGGCACGAGAGCGTGGGTACGTCCAGCCTACGCCGTAGCATCGGTGGTAGAACGCTGTCTAGGTACAGTAATACTATATAACTAAACACCTGTCAATGATGTCCATCTCCATAAGGAAGTCAATATACATCTCACAATAATCTCACAATGTAACTTAATTACAACAACTATAAGGCACGATAAAAGATAAAAGGAAATGACATAGTTAAACACCATGTCTCAAATATAAAGATAACTCACAGTCTAGCTGTCCAACACAAGTCTCCAATTAAACTTAACATAAGTCTAAACATAAACTGAAACAACCTCCATAAGTCTCAAGCATAAATAAATACTATCTAGATAGCTGCAGGTAATGTCTCATCTAGAGGCATAGTCTCCTCTAGGATCTCTGGTGCGTAGTCTGCATCTATACCTGGTCCGTAGTGCATGGTACAGAAATTCTCAAGATTCTCCGGAAAATATCCAGTCAGGATTGGAACGAAATACACCTCTAACAGCAGTTCCACATATATTGACAAAAACTATAACACAGTGTAAAGAAATACAAGACAGATATGAACAACTGGCAATAAGAGATACTGGAATAAAGGAAATATTGGAATAAGAAATACTGGAACATCATCATCAATATACATCTAGCAATGAAATAGAAATATAAGTACACGCAAGAACAATGAACTGGTATGTAAGTGTGTACAAGAAAAATAACTAGAACATGTAGAGATGCTAGATCAATATACTAAGATACATGTCAAGAATCATCTAACTAAGTGTGTGAAACATCAGCATATCATGTGATCGGCTTGGTACTATATGACTCGTTACATTGATTAGCGATCATCCCTAACAGGTCAGGCTAACCATATGTAACAGCGATGAGGCATGTAAGGGTAAGGCTGCACCGACGTGATGTGTGGGTGAGCTATGATGCATGTAAAGTTGGGTAAGATCACATAATCTACTAATATTTCCCCATTTTTCCCCAGCTAGCACGATGGATCCCAATCACGACTCCTCGTGACAGATCTCAATGATGCTAACTCGTGTAAATAACAGTGTCAGAGTCATGTACGTTATACAACAAGAGTTATAAAGATAATCAACATAATGGAAACTGTCAGAGAATGTACTCGCCTGTGGTCCTTAGCTGGCAATACCACTGTCCGGGTTCCAAGGTATCATCTGAGTGATCCCACAATCCTATAGACATATCATATAATACAATACTACATCAGACATTACTCTAGCACACAATCAACATAATGATCTCAACAGGCTACTCTAGGGGGTCATAGGTCGATGTGCCTACGGGGTATCCATGGTCACATTCAAGACACCTGGTGTATATTGCATAGTACATACTATGGCTAACGTATCTCATAGTACTAATTAATTACACATTTAATAGATATTCATATGTTCATACTTAATTTAACTCATACGATGCATATATATATATATATATATATATATATATATATATATATATATATATATATATATATGTGTGTGTGTGTGTGTGTGTGTGTGTGTGTGTGTGTTATGTTGATTAAGAATTATACGGTTCGTATGCATATACATAAGTATTCATTAGTTACCATTATAATATATGTATATATATTATATAGATATACCAACAAAAGCTTATACCATGTGTATACATAATAACATATATATATACTAGGGATATCTTTAATACATATATATATGTGTACGTATATATTTTAGTTGAGCATAATATCTACATACCTATACGTGTGCAAATATGTATATACGTGCATATACCGATACCTACACATACTAACGCATGATATACGGATGTGTACGCATTCGAGTATAGGTTTATGTCGAACCTGCGTGCGGAAACGAGATGATGACGATGATGATTATGACGACGAGGCGATGGTTACGAACAGGGGAAGGCCGGTCGAGTGCACGGTCTATCGTCGAACTCCGGGCTTCTCCGGTCGGGCACATCGATGTGTCACGGCGTCGTCGAGCAGTCGGTCGACAGCGTACAGGCGGGGCTCTCGGTCGGCAGCGTCGTACGGCGCTCAAGCGGGGCAGTCGGGGCTCTATCGACAGGATCCCGACGGCTCAGGTACAGCGGGTTCTCCAACTTCAGATGGTCGTCATCGAGTTGCAGGGCTCCGGCGTTCCGGTGCAGTCGATCCGGTGGGCAGCGGCCTCTGGTCGAACGGATGAGGACTCGGCGGAGTGCTCGAGTCATTCAGCCGGTTGGTGATGGCAGCGCTCTTGTCGGTCGGCTCCAGTCGACGAGGGCGGGGAACAGGAGATCCGGCGGTGGTCGAGGGATCAGCGGGAAAGGTCGGGATGAGGCGGATGGGAAAAAGGAAAGGAAAAGGATGAACAGTAATACAGGGGGAAAAGTCGTCTGTACTTGAGTTATGAATAGGAAAAAATAAAAAGTGAAGGAATAAAGAGTTTATATATAAGGGGACTTTGGTTTGACCTAGAAAGGGTTGACTTGGTCAATTTCTTGGAAAAAGTCTTCTCATGGATACCTCAATGGTTAGGAATTAAAAAAATTAAAATGAATGGTCATGATGCATCGGTTTGAGGGTCTGGATGCCATGGTTTCAAGGGATTGATGTTAAATTATGCATTTATGAAAGTTAGGGAAAAAATATTCATGAAAGGGAATAATGGGTTTATTTGCGTATCGTGTCCAAGGGACAGACACCTCAGTACACTTTTGCACAAAAGTGCCAATAATTAAAAAATTGCACAAACTTGTATCTATTGTTTAATTAATGCAAAAAGGTATTCTACAATTAAATAGAAGTACAAGGGACTGAATTTTAGTGGAACACAAGCATAAATCATTGGTCTGGCACGTTTAGGTCAAGGGGTGAATCTGTTGGAAGTCAAAGGTTAGCGTAGCGTCCTAATTATCGAAGCTACGATAAATTACAACAATCAAACAATATCTCAATTATTTAAATATAAATTATTACCATGCAATTCATTTACACATTAACTACGAAAGACGAAAATACCCCTAATCCAAAAAGTGGGGGTGACAAGTCTACCCTCCTTAAAGAATTTTGTCCTCGAAATTTAAAATAAACCAACACAAGAACAAGCAATCAATTAATGAATTATACCTCAAGTCTCGAAGAGATATGGATACCGCTCGCACATTTCGTCCTCTCTCTCCCAAGTTGATTCTCCTGGAGAGTGATTTCTCCATGCAACACGAACCAAGAGAATAGTCTGGTTCCGCAATACCTTCTCTCTACGATCCAAGATCTCCACCGGTTGTTCAGGATAGCTGAGTGTCGGTCCAACTTCGATCTCTGAGTGATCTAATACGTGACTAGGATCCGCCACGTACCGTCTCAACTGCGACACGTGGAACACGTTATGCACTCCATCTAGGGCAGGCGGCAAGTCAAGTCTATAGGCCACTGTACCAACCCTTGCAAGAACACTGAAGGGCCCGATGTATCGTGGACTAAGCTTTCCTCCTCTGCCGAAATGAATCATGCCCCGTGTCGGAGAAATCTATAAGAACACCAAATCGCCAACCTAGAACAACAATCTTAACACGCAATCTAAACAAAACAATCACAAACCAAACAAAACAAATCAAAATAATATCTGAAACTCTAGGGGTCTACGGTGGCTATCGGCCCAATGCCGCTGTCTGTCCTGCGCCACTCGCAGTCTGTCTCTGATAAGTTTCACCTTTTCTGCTGCATCCACGACCATTTTTGGTCCTAACAAGGCTCTTTCCCCAACATCATCCCAAGATAAAGGGGTACGACACCTCCGTCCATATAAGGCCTTGAATGGTGATATCTCAATGCTGGCCTGGTAGCTGTTGTTGTAAGCAAACTCTACCAAATGTAGATGATCCTTTCATGAACCCCCGAGATCCAAAATGCAAGTGCGTAGCATGTCTTCAAGAGTCTGAATAGTCCTTTCAGACTGCCCGTCTGTCTGAGGGTGATATGCGGTACTGAACTTGAGCTGAGTGCCCAAGCTAGACTGCAGACTCCTCCAGAAATGGAAAGTGAAATGACTATCCCTAGCTGAGACAATGCTCACAGGAACTCCATGTAATCTGACAATCTATTGTACATATATTTTCGCTAGCTTCTCCGTCGATGTACCTACTTTAAAAGGTAAGAAGTGGGCTGATTTGGTCAACCTATCCACGATGACCCAAATCGCGTCCTTTCCTCCTGGAGAACGAGAAAGTCCCGAAATGAAGTCCATAGTCACATGCTCCCACTTCCATTCTAGAATGGGTAAAGGTTGAAGCAATCCTCCTGACCTCTGTCGATCTGCTTTCACCTGTTGGCAAACTAAACATCGGGATACGAAGCGTGCTACTTCGCGCTTCATACCATACCACCATATATGCTTCCTCAAATCTCGATACATCTTGTTTGCTCCGGGATGCATCGAGTACTAAGAGCGGTGTGTCTCCTGTAAAACTTCTTCGTGCAGCTATCTTCTGGGCACACACATCCTCGTGCCATATCGTAAGGATCCATCATCCGCAATAGTGAAATCATCTATCAATCCTGTCTGAACTTGTGCTCTAATATTCCTTAGAGTCTCATCATCATACTGCGCGGCTCTAATTATGTCCATCAGCTCTGATTGTATCTGCAGTTCCCACATCTGAATCTCAGCTCCTGGAACTAATACCTCAATTCCCAAGCTCTCAAGATCAGCTAATAAGTGTCTATCCGAAGTCAAGCACATAGCCATTGGGTACCTGCTCGAGGCATCCGCGACTACGTTGGCTTTCCCTGGATGATACTGTAATGAGATATCGAAGTCTTTTATCAATTCTAACCACCTTCTCTGTCTCATATTCAGCTCTTTCTGTGTAAACACGTACTTTAAGCTCTTGTGGTCTGTGAAGATCTCCACACACTCTCCGTACAGATAGTGCTTCCATAGCTTTAAGGCAAAGATAACTGCTGCTAACTCCAGATCGTGAGTGGGGTAGTTCTTTTCATGAGGGCTTAATTGTCTTGAAGCATAGGCAATTACTTTCCCGTGTTGTTGAAGAACACATCCCAACCCTTTTCCTGAAGCATCACTATAGATAGTGAATCCACCTGTCCTTGATGGCAACGTCAAAACTGGTGCTGTCGTCAATCTCCTCTTCAGCTCATCGAATGCAGCTTGACATTCTTCTGTCCAGACAAATTCCACATCTTTCTTGGTCAGCCTAGTCATTGGCTCTGCAATCTTGGAGAAGACTTGTATGAATCTTCTGTAGTATCCTGCTAGTCCGAGAAAGCTCCCGATTTTAGCTACCGTACTGGGGTAGCCCATGACTCTACTGCCTCTATCTTCTTTGGGTTTACTAAAATTTCGTCACCCGTTACCATATGTCCAAGAAATTCAACCTTGTCAAGAAAGAACTCACACTTTGAAAGCTTTCCGTACAATTTCTCTCTCCCGAGAGTTTCTAAGACTATCCTCAGGTGCTCTTCATGCTCTTCTGGGGTTTTTGAATATACTAGAATGTCGTCAATAAACACCACTACGAACTTGTCAAGGTACTGGTGGAACACCTTGTTCATCAAGTTCATAAATGCTGCTGGTACATTGGTTAAACCAAACGGCATTACTGTAAATTCAAACTGGCCATATCTGGTCCGAAAGGCGGTCTTCGGTATGTCTTCTTTCTTCACCTTCACCTGGTGATAGCCTGACCTCAAGTCTATTTTTGAAAACACCTTCGCTCCGCTCAATTGATCGAAAAGATCATTTATCCTCGACAGCGGGTATTTATATTTGATATTAAGATTATTCAAGGATCTATAATCGATACACATGCGTACCGTGCCATCCTTCTTTGGTACGAATAATACCAGTGCTCCCCATGGCGATGAGCTGGACCTAATGAAACCTTTGTCTTGCAGCTCCTCTACTTGTTTCTTCAGTTCTACCAACTCGTTGTTGTTAACTCTATAGACATGTTGCGAAATAGGCTCCGCTCCTGGTATCAGGTCTATAGAGAACTCAACGTCTCTGTCTGGCGGCAAATCTGGCAACTCCTCTGGAAATACATCCAAGAACTCCGCTATAAGTGGATGCGGTAACTCTTCTTCTTCCACCCTGGCTCCGCAAAAAGTGCCTCTGCTCCGCTCCTCTGCTCCTCTGGCAATCTCAAACTCTGGCTCTCCTGGTGGTCAAAATACTACTCTACCTCTGTGATAATCTATAGAAGCATGGTGTTTACTTAACCAGTCCATTCCGAGTACAATATCGTATTCCGGAAGTGGCATGACGAGTAAACTCACGCTCAACTCTCGGCCTTCCAATGACACTCTCCGATCCTTGCAACAATCACGGACTAGGATAATTCCTCCTCTTGTCGTAATCTTGCAAGTCCTATCTAATGGTTCCATTTATAAATGATGCTTAAGGGCATAAGATACAGATACGAAACTATGGAAAGCGCCAGAATCAAATAATGCAAGTGCTGAAATAGAATCGAGTAAAACTGAACCTGAAATTACGTCTCCAGCTGGCTCGGCCTCCTCAGTGGTCATGGCGTAAGCTCATCCTTGTGGTGCTCCTCTCTGCTGCTGCTAGTGCTGAGCAAACCTCTCCTACTGTGGTGGAAGTGGAGGTCCTCTCTGCTGGCCTCCTGGTACAATAGGTGCTCTGGCTGGTCCTCTCTGAGCTGCTGCCCCTCCCTGGCGAGTCTGAATAGCTGGGCAGTCCCTCAGCTGATGTGCTGCTGATCCACACGATAAGCAAGTGCCCAACCTTTTTTTGCAGATGTCTCTTGTATGTCCCATCTTTCCGCAATACAAATATGGGGCAACGAGTTGATTATGTCTTTGTGGTTGCTGTTGTTGAGCATGTCCTCGAACTGGTGCCTGTTGCTGGTGTTGCTGCTGTTACGGCCTATGTTGTTGTTGTTGAAAGTTTGGGCACTTGGCTGGTCCTGTGTTACCTCATGTTGCTCCAGATGTGTCGCGTCCTCTCTTGGGCCTGAGGTCCAAGTTGTCTTCGGTAATCTGGTCATCCATCAGAATACCCTCAAATGTAGCAGTACGTCGTCCCGAAGTACGAGACTTGATCTCCCTATTTAATCCCTTTTTGAATTTCCGTGCTCTGTCTCCTGGGTCTCGAATCAACGATGGTGCAAATCGACTCAATTGACAAAACTCTGCAGCATATTCGTCGACTGACATGCCTCCTTGGACTAAGTCATGGAACTGACTTTCTAATGCTCCCAAGGCTACGTCAGGAAAGAATTTCTCTTTGAAGAGCTCCTTAAAGTCCTCCCAAGTAATTCCTTCAGCGGCGAGTCTCGGCTCTGTACGATACCACGTCAGTGAGATATCAAACATCTGACTGCCAGCGGCCTCTATCTGAAGAATCTCTGGAATCTGTGATAAGCACAAGTTCCTCTCTATGTCCTCTAACCATTCATCAGCATAGAGTATTCCTTCTGTGCCCTTGAACTCTCGAGGCATCATCCTCTTAAAGTCCACTATGGTACCGGGCCTCTGTTGTTGTTGACCTTGATGTTGCGGTTGTCGTGCTACTCTTTCCACAGCCTGGAGAGCCACCTGATGAGCATTCTCCATGCTCTCTCTCATCAGTTCGGTCTGCGCCTGGTGTGCTTCTTCTTGCACTCTCTGAGCCTCAGCTTGAACACGCTGAGCTTCTGCTATTACTCTCTAGGCCTCTAGCATGCCCTGCATCAGTGCGAACATCTGTGCCCCGTCAGCGGGCACTCCTCCGAAAATTGGTGTCGGTGGTGGTGGAAGGTTGTCTGTCATAGCTGGGGCAATCCTCTGTATAGATGGAGGAGGAATCTCGTTAACTGCAGACACTCCTACACGAACAGGAGATGTAGGAGGATCTCCCGGTATCTGTTCGTCAGGTTGAGAGGTGGCAGTCCTCTCTGAATTGGCTGCCCCCATTCCCATGGATCTAGTATTCGGCGGCATCCTGAATACAGATCAAAAGAATCAATTAAGGTGATAGATATGATACTATCAAGGAAGGACAGTAAAGTGCTAAAGGAAGCAATCAATTAGAATAGCAATATGAAGTTCAGAATTTTCTAGTGTGATTGAGCACACTCTCATCCTAAATCATGGTTCCTATATCCTATCACAGGCTCGTAGTAGTACAACTAAGTTGTCGCACTACCACGATATCGCATAACTTGCAAAACTAGACCTGCATGGGCCACCACTAAAAATGTGTCACGACCCGCACCCGGCATAGGGGCACGAGAGCGTGGGTACGTCCAGCCTACGCCACAGCATTGGCGGTAGAACGTTGTCTAGGTCACAGTAATACTATATAACTAAACACCTGTCAATGATATCCATCTCCATAAGGAGTTCAACATACATCTCACAATAATCTCACAATGTAACTCAATCACAACAACTATAAGGCACGATAAAAGATAAAAAGAAATAACATAGTTAAACACCATGTCTCAAATATAAAGATAACTCACAGTCTAGCTGTCCAACACAAGTCTCCAATTAAACTTAACATAAGTCTAAATATAAACTGAAACAACCTCCATAAGTCTCAAGCATAAATAAATACTATCTAGATAGCTGCAGGTAATGTCTCATCTAGAGGCATAGTCTCATCTAGGATCTCTGGTGCGTAGTCTGCATCTATACCTGGTCCGTAGTGTGTGGTACAGAAATTCTCAAGATTCTCTGGAAAAAATATCCAGTCAGGATTGGAACGAAATACACCTCTAACAGCAGTTCCACATATATTGACAAAAACTATAACACAGTGTAAAGAAATACAAGACAGATATGAACAACTGGCAATAAGAGATACTAGAATAAAGGAAATACTGGAATAAGAAATACTGGAACATCATCATCAATATACATCTAGCAATAAAATAAAAATATAAGTACATGCAAGAACAATGAACTGGTATGTAAGTGTGTACAAGAAAAATAACTAGAACATGTAGAGATGCTAGATCAATATACTAAGATACATGTCAAGAATCATCTAACTAAGTGTATGAAACATCAGCATATCATGTGATCAGCTTGGGATTATATGACTCATTACATTGATTAGCGATCATCCCTAACAGGTCAGGCTAACCATATGTAACAGCGATGAGGCATGTAAGGGTAAGGTTGTACCGACGTGATGTGTGGGTGAGCTATGATGAATGTAAAGTTGGGTATAATCACATAATCTACTAATATTTCCCCGTTTTTCCCCAGCTAGCACGATGGATCCCAATCACGACTTCTCGTGACAGGTCTCAATGATGCTAACTCGTGTAAATAACAGTGTCAGAGTCATGTACGATATACAACAAAAGTTATAGAGATAATCAACATAATGGAAACTGTCAGAGAATGTACTCGCATGTGGTCCTTAGCTGGCAATACCAATGTCCGGGTTCCAAGGTATCGTCTGAGTGATCCCACAATCCTATAGACATATCATATAATACAATACTACATCAGCCATTACTTTAGCACACAATCAACATAATGATCTCAACAGGCTACGCTAGGGGGTCACAGGTTGATGTGCCTACGGGGTATCCGTGGTCACATTCAAGACACCTGGTGCATATTGCATAGTACATACTATGGCTAACGTATCTCATAGTACTAATTAATTACACATTTAATAGATATTCATATGTTCATACTTAATTCAACTCATACGATGCATATATATATATATATATATATATATATATATATATATATATATATATATATATATATATATGTGTTATGCTGATTAAGAATTATACGGTTCGTATGCATATACATAAGTATTCATTAGTTACCATTATAAGATATGTATATATATTATATAGATATACCAACAAAAGCTTATACCATGTGTATACATAATAACATATATATATACTAGGGATACCTATAATACATATATATGTGTACGAATATATTTTAGTTGAGCATAATATCTACATACCTATACGTGTGCAAATATATATATATACGTGCATATACCGATACCTACACATACTAACGTATGATATACGGATGTGTACGCATTCGAGTATAGGTTTATGTCGAACCTGCGTGTGAAAACGAGACGATGACGATGATGACGACGAGGCGATGGTTACGAACAGGGGGAGGCCGGTCGAGTGCATGGTCTATCGTTGAACTCCGGGCTTCTCCGGTCGGGCACATTGATATGTCGTGGCATCGTCGAGCATTCGGTCGACAGCGTACAGGCGGGGCTCTCGGTCGGCAGCGTCGTCCGACGCTCAAGCGGGGCAGTCGGGGCTCTGTCGACAGGATCTCGACGGCTCATGTACATCGGGTTCTCCAACTTCAGATGTTCGTCGTCGAGTTGCAGGGCTCCGGAGTTCTCGGTACAGTCGATCCGGTGGGCAGCGGCCTCTGGTCGAACGGATGAGGACTCGGCGGAGTGCTCGAGTCGTTCAGCAGGTTGGTGATGGCAGCGCTCTTGTCGGTCGGCTCCAGTCGACGAAGGCGGGGAACAGGAGATCCGGCGGTGGTCGAGGGATCAACGGGAAAGGTCGGGATGAGGCGGATGGAAAGAAGGAAAGGAAAAGGATGAACAGTAATGCAGGGGGAAAAGTCGGTTGTACTTGAGTTATGAATAGGAAAAAACGAAAAGTGAAGGAATAAAGAGTTTATATATAAGGGGACTTTGGTTTGACCTAGAAAGGGTTGACTTGGTCAATTTCTTGGAAAAAGTCTTCTCATGGATACCTCAATGGTTAGGATTCGAATAAATTAAAATGAATGGTCATGATGCATCGGTTTGAGGGTCTGGATGCCATGGTTTCAAGGGGTTGATGTTAAATTACGCATTTATGAAAGTTAGGGAAAAAATATTCATGAAAGGGAACAATGGGTTTATTTGCGTATCGTGTCCAAGGGACGGACACCTCAGTGCACTTTTGCACAAAAGTGCCGATAATTAGAAAATTGCACAAACTTGTATCTATTGTTTAATTAATGCAAAAAGATATTCTATAATTAAATAGAAGTACAAAGGACTGAATTTCAGTGGAACACAAGCATAAATCATCGGTCTGGCACGTTTAGGTCAAGGGGTGAATCTGTTGGAAGTCAAAGGTTAGCGTAGCATCCTAATTATCGAAGCTACGATAAATTACAATAATCAGATAATATCTCAATTATTTAAATATAAATTATTATCATGCAATTCATTTACACATTAACTAAGAAATACAAAAATACCCCTAATCCAAAAAGTGGGGGTGACACAATATGCTCTCGACCTGCATGGGCTACCACAAAAATATGTCACGCCCCAGTCCCAAAATACGTGGGACTAGGAACACGTAAGCATGTCAGCCGTATGTATATGTCAACTCCAATATATAGATACCATAATTCATACGTACGATGTAATATGAATATAAACTCACATGTGGTATATCAAATGTCACAGGTCACAGAAAATACTAATCTCATCCACAGAACAAGTCACAGAAAGTAAATAACTAAACTAGAATAAAGAGTCTGAATAATCCATAAATGATAGTCGGGTGGAGACAAATCCACTACCAATGACTATATCAAACTAAAATGAGAGAGAAGAGTAAAATCTCCTATATAAAATAAAGTGATGATATAAGAGTGTCAGATAAAGTATCCATCGCTAGAGATAATCAATAATGCTCAGTGGGTAAGGTCTCCTCGGTAGAAAGTAAAGCGTCAAGTCCGGGTCCGAACTCCTGCGGGTACTCATGGTCGTCTATATCTGGCAAGGGACCAGGTCCTCAGAGGGACATAACAAGATACATAGAAGCAAGCCAATTGAATACAGTAAACATGTATAATGTTTGAAAATATATAAGTACGTTGTACAAGACAATCTATATGAATACAAATGAGGACAACTTTTTGACGTATGGACAAGGGTAGGCTACTCGATCTAAATCTCACAACTCACACACACGTCAGTGGACATCAGAAATCGATATACCGCGGGGGTAGCGACCAGCGAGACTCTAGAAATCGATATACCGCGGGGGTAGCGACCAACGCGACACATTACCGTAGTGCAAGCTAGATACTACGGTTTACCAGAGTGGTTAAAGCCCATACGCCTAATGATTGTCCTCTCATGATACTAGGTGTCAAGTGTGTGTCAACATATCTAATATATATTAATAACTGAGCGAAACTACACATGCAATGAATATACAAAAATATAAATATAAATAGCATGCAAAGTACTATAAACAATTTGGCAAGGTATACTTGCCTGGTAAGAGGATATGTAGTCCCAATATCCTGCTCCGGAAGTCGCACAAAATAATCCAATAGATCCTCGGGGTCAGCGTATACAGGCACGGGAATCGGGGGTGTCTGTTGCGGGTTGTCTTCGGCAAAGGTGACGGGTCCACAATGACGACGATGATAGTAATGATGATAAGATGATTATGATAATGATGATACGATAATGAGATGGTTGGAGATGATGATGATGACAAGGATGAGATTATGATGATGGGGTCATGTTGATGATGATGATGGGTTGATGATGATGGGGTGATGATGATAACGAGGATGATAATGTGGATGATGGTGATGACTAGGATGATGATGTGGATGATGGTGATGACTAGGATGAGATGTTGATAATGGTAATGGTGTTTAATGATGATATTAATGGTGATGATGATAATGATGATGAGGTGTTGATGATGCTGTGGCTCCGGCCAGGGGGAGGTCCGGCCAAGGCGGAGGAGGAGGAGGTCGAGGGGGAGTTCAGTGGCTGTGCAGTCGAGTCAGGGGTCCTGTGCTCCGGTGAGGAGGTGAAGGACAGGGGAGGGGAGGCTCGGTGCTGGTGGTGTGGTGGTGTTGGTCTCAGGCGAGAGGAGGAGAAGTGAACGGTGGTGGTGGCTAGGAGCACCGGCCTGTGGTGGTGCTGGGAGGAGGAAGACGACTGGAGGAGATGGAGGTCGGGGTGGAGTCATGGAAGGCTCCGGCGGAAATGGTGCAGGGAGCAAGGAAGCGGTGGTGCTGGCGGGGACCCTGGTCGAGCACCGGTAGATGAGCAGCGGGTCAGCGTTCTCCGATCGGTTGAGGGCAGCGGGTCAGCGGGTGATGACGAGGTGGCGCTGTAGGAGATGGAGGAGAAGATATAGGTGGTAAGGGTGGTAATGGTGGTGTGCTCTGGCGAGGTCGGGGTCGACTCCGGCCGGCGGGAGGATAGGAAGAAGAGGAGGGCAATGGCAATGGTGATGGTGATGGGGAGTTTGGCGAGGGGTAGTGGGAGAGGAGGAAGGAGAAGAGAGCAGGGAGGAGGTGGTTCAGGTCGGGTCCGGCGGCTGGGGCAGCTCCGACCGGCGGTTGGCAGAGGGGGGGTCGTGCACTGGAGATGGGGGGAAGGTGAATTCGTCTAGGGTTAGGTTTTGGGTGTTGAAAAATAATAAAGAAAAGAAAAGTTATGTATATTTATACATATGAAATTTGGGTTTGTGTTGACCTAAAAATTTTGGGCTTGGTCAACATCCTATTTGGGATGGGCCTTGGCCTTACATGGGGATGTTTGGAGGGCTATAATTGTATTTTTTTAAATGCAAGGCTAGGTTTAAATGAGGGGGCGGTGTTGCGTGTTGCACATTCCGAAAATTATGGAAAAAATTATAGGAAGGAAAAAATTGGGTTTCTTTATGTATTGTCCAATGGTGTGGACACCTTGATACATTTTTGCATAAAAATGCCCAACAATTGGGAAAATTGCACAAAGATAGAAATTGGATTAAATTAATTAAAATTAATGCACAAGGTGTTCTGGAATTAATTAGAAGTACATGGGACTAAAATTAGGTGGGACACAAGTATCATGGACATAGAGGGCTCAGAGTAGAATTTTATCATAAATTTGGGTTGCATAAAACGGTCAAGATTGTGTCTCCAATTTCGATTGGACCGCACAAAGGTACAAAGTTTGAATTTATTCAGGATTAAGTAATAACGTCTGTAACGTTTATTGTGCGACTAAAATATAGCACAAGTGAGCGTAATTATAAGTTACACCGAGGTCAGAATGGAAGGCAGCCATGTCTAGGACAGGGGTGTGAAATTTGTATGAAGGTAATGGCTAGTGTAGTGCTCCAATTATCGAAGAAACGGTAAGGTGCGCTAAGTGATATAAATATTGTATAATTAAATAAATGCTGTGTTCTATTTCTAATTGGGTTCAAACTAGCCCTAGTTTCTCTATCTAAGCCAAGTAGGCCTAATTTTGGGTGAGGAGGTTTACAGGTCATTACACATTAGACATTTGTTGTTGAATGAAGGGGAAGGAAGAGGAGGCCGGCCATTTAAGGCTCTTTATTCTCTCTCCTCTTTATTAGTTCATTCCAATTAGATCCCCAGTTGTGTTCTTTCCCAAATTAATTTATCTTTCCACAAATTTAATCCAATTCAAATCCATTCTCTCTCAATTTTATCATCTAAGGAGTAATGGAGCTTGGATTGCAATGAGCACTTGAAGGAAGAGGAATTGGCAAAGGAATTATGTCCTAATTGTGTCCATTGAGCATTTTATTGGGAATCCATCTCCCAATAGGTAAATTTTGAATCCAACCCTTAATTGAGACTCTAATTCATGCATTTAACTATTAGAAATTATCTCTTGTCTTAGGACTACCCATTGGATCAAAAATTATGTCCATATGACTTATATTGCATGGTGATTTGTGTCCAGTTAGGAGAAATTATGAGATTGATACATCAATTGTGTGACATGAGACCAATTAGATAAAATTAGACTTAGATCGGGATTATAGGACTAGGTACATGTCCATAAATAGATACGAATAGGCCGTATCATGGTAATTTATGATATGGTGCGATACGGAGCTCATTTATGGGTGATTTGTGTTAATACCTTTCAATTTCCTTTGTAGCAAGTTCTTTTAGTTGTATTATGATATTTATGATATGTATGTTTGGGTAATATAGAGATTTGGAGGTTTTGACATTCCAATTTGGTACGTACCATAGTGTATCATAGATAGGATGCCAAGTATTTGGTATAATGCTTCTATTGTGTGTGTGTGTGTGTGTGTGTGTGTGTGTTGTGTGTGCTATATAGATATATATATTTATGTATATGGTATATATATTTATGTAAGTGTTGGGGTGTGTGTGTGTGTATATATATATATATATATATATATATATATATATGTGTGTGTGTGTGTGTGTGTGTGTGTGTGTGTGTGTGTGTGTGTGTGGTCATGCATACATCTTAGTGTTGTGTGATGGTGTTGACTATGAACGAGGGAATGAGTGTATAGGTGTGTGTGTGTGTGTCTGATGTTGTAAGGGAAGATAGAAGAAGTAGCAGCAGTAAACACTCGTGCACTGCTAGGAACTGCTAGGAGCAGCAACAAAAGCTACATATAGCAGTATCAGCAACAACTATAAGCAGCAACAACAACTGCATATAGCAGTAGCAGCAACAGCTAGGTGCAATAGCAACAGCATGTACCAGGGGTACTTGGGTATGGGGTCCAGATCTGAGATAATGTGCACTTTAGGTTAGCTCAAGTGCAGTAGGCAGGACTGGCTCGGGTCTGCACTAGGGGGAGCCTAGGAATCATATACAACCTGAGCAGCAGCAATAGGACCACACATGAGAGTGAGGGGTTCAGTGGAGTATAAGGATTGGGGTGTAGGTGAGGATATAGATGTTATAAAGTGCATCCAGTTGTGAGGTGCATTCAGCTGTGAAGAAAAGTGGGGTTATCACTGATTTGATCAAAGGTGCTCGAGAGCTTAATAGCAGCCGCAAACATTAAGTGAAGGTAAGGGGAGTTAGCAGGCAACCAAGGCGATGCAGCACAAGTGGTAGCTCCAAAAGCAGGGGTTAAAGGTAGTGAAGGATTGCTGTGCAAGATAATGCACATACAGTGGGTATGTTTAACATGGGTCTATATGGGTATAGATGTATCAGTCAGTTTGGATATTAAGTTAGTTTGTGGTAGTTAATTAAAGTATTAGTAGTGAGGATAAAGAAGAGTGAGATAGTGTGTTAGTATATGATTTGGTATCATGTAACTCATAGATACTTGAGATCATTACTAGGATACCAAGATGTCGCTAAGGTATTAATTATGGATAAGTATCCATGATACCAAGTTATACTAGTTAGTATAGGTATTAGCTAAGGTATCACATATACACTAAGGTAATGACCTAGTATAACTATTATAAATTAGTGTTAGCTAGTTAGTAGCTCATAGGAGTCTAATAGTTTATAGTAGATGTCACACCGATTCCATATTTGGTATTTCTTGTATTTTTATAATTTAATTTTTTCTGATAATGTATTCCTGTTGTATTTCTCAGTGTTGGTTCCTGTCTTTTTATTTATTATATTTTATTATTGTTGAGAGAGACTACCCGAGACCAGTAGAATATCCATTGGCATTGCCATAGACCTGGTTTAGGATCTGCATATAGAATGGACACCTAATTCGGTTCATTTGATTGAACCCATGACTAAACCATTTTCTCTCTTCTTAGTATATATATGAGTATTTTCTCTCTCCTCACTTATTCTTTTTATTTTACTCCTCCTTCTTCCTTCTTCCTTCTTCCTTTTTCCTCCTCTTCCCTTTGACCTAGGCCAAAACCTAACCCTAGAGGACTTGGGAGCAATTAAGGTGATTGCTTGGACCGTGAGAGGAGAGGCTAGAAGCCACTCGAGGCAAGTACATCTTGATCAATGGTGAAGCCTTAATTTTTGGATTTTTTATTTATATATTGTTTTAAATATATATTTAATGGAAAATGTTCTCTTTGATTTGTTGATCATATTTAGTTCTTGGAGTTTTGGATTTTGATGTATAGATTTGCATAGATCTGAGTTTTAACTTAGGATTCTATATGGGTTCTATGAGTTTTTTCTTGGTTTAATATATTAAAATTTGTTGTTTTCTAAAACTAGTTGTTATATTTGATGGAGCTTTCCATTTCGAGCATTTTGGCTTTTGAATCGCTTAAATTGGAGTTAAATTAAAGTTTTTATGGCCAAAACAAATTCTAGAACTTCGTTCTCGGACCTGTCTGGTAGGGACGATGAACAGTGCCGCGCAGCAGTGCATCGCACATGGATTTTCATGCCGCACATGACATTTTATGCTGCAACAATGTGCCGCGCATTGATGCACTGCGCATCATTTTTTTGTCGTACGTAGTGCGCCCGCGCATGGAGTTTCATGTCGCAGTAATGCGCCGCGCATGAACTTTTATGCCGCAGCAGTGCGTCGCGCGCACCACACCCTCATCGCGCGCATCAGTGGATGCACGCATCAATCTCTGTCGTGCAGTGCATCACACATGGATTTTCTTAACGCAGCAGTGCGCCGCGTACAGAATTTATGTTGCACGCATGGTGCACCAAATACCTGTTTTTGCCTATTTAAGATGTTTTCTGGCTAGAATTTCGTAAAACTTAAAAAATGAAAGTTGTAGATCTATATTTTCCCTTTCCAAATCTTTTTAAATCACCTCATTTGGAGTTCATATATGAGAGTTATCCTTAATTTTCTATATTATATTATTTTTTAATGCATAAACTGTTTTAGCCCAGTTGAGTATTGGAGCATAGTTGGATGTTGTGCTTCCCTATATTAACAAGTGATTTTAATCCTCATGACACCATGAAAATGTTTGTATATGACAATTCATTGCATTTAGGCATCGGACAATCGAGTGTGAGTATTGCCCCATGTAAACCCCCTGAATTTTCAAAATTATTAAAACTAGGATTTTTCACAATTTTCTGGAATTTTCTGGAAATTTTCTGTAATTAAAATCAAGGTTTTAATTATTAAATGATTTTTAATTGTTAATAAATAATATTAAAATATCATGGAAATAATATTTTTGGGTGTAAAATAAAAAACTGGACTTAGGATAATTTTTCTGGATTTCATTGGGCCTCAGACCTATTTTTAAATGCCAATAAACTATTTAATTAATTAATTATTTAATTAACTGTTTAAATTATTATTATTATTATTATTATTTTCTGTTTTCGGCCCATTCCCTAGGTCCGGCCCGCTGGGCCTGATCCGGCCCAGCCCGCCCCTTACCGGGTCGGGTCTGCCCAGACCCGACCCGTCGCCCACTGACCCGGTCTCCCCAGCACCCCCCACGACCCGGCTGACCCGCTCCCAGCTCCGCTTCCGCCGGCCGCGCCAACCGCCGCTCCACCCGGCTCGCCCCGCCCTCCGCGGCCACGACCCCCCTCGCCCCCGCCTTGGCCGGCCCCTCTCCCCTTTATAAACCCCGAGAACCCCCCCTCCGGCCAACACACCCGACCCCGATCACCGCCTCGACGCCGGCCGACCCCGCCGCCTTGCCCCCGACCTCGCCGCCTTGCCCTCGCCCCTCGCCGCCGCAGTCCCCTCGCCGCACCACCGCACCAGAGACCCCCGGCCGCCTCTCCTCTCCATTCGAGCAGCAGCAGCCGCCGTTCCCGGCGCCGCCCCGCTCCGCCGTGCCTCCGCCCGGCCTCGCCTCAGCGTCCCCGACCACCTCCGGCCAGCACATCGCCGATCAGCCCCGTCGGCGGCCATCGCCTGAACCCTAACCCTAATCCCCAATTCCTCGTGTCGTGTCGGTCACGACACGGACACAAGATTCCCTGTTTCGAAGAGCCCGGTTCAGGTACTCGTATCTTGCACCATGTATCTCCATTTTCAATTCCGTAAATTGCGTTGCGAAGCCTGTATGACCCTCTCGGTGCCCGGACAAACCGCTCGGGGCATCGCGTCCTGTAGTGATCGCACACCGCGATCCAAAAATAGGAAAAACCAGACCCTGTTTCACCCGGAACTGAGTACGCTCCGCCAAATAGGACGACTTGGTCGCGTGCGGTCTTCACAGATACGTAAGCACCGTCGATACGGACGTGTAAGATTTCGCGGAAGCTGATTCGGGTGTGCGTGCACACCGGAATCAACGCGTATCCGCGGACATCGCCCCATATCCGACTTTTCTGTAATTTGCCCTAACTTCTTGTACACTCGTCGGATCGAGACGAAACTTGCACCATCGGACTCGTAGCGATACGCTGGTCCTGTGGGTCAAGTTTGGTTCGATTCTGAGAACGTTGACGAAATCGCGTGTCGTGGGCCCTACAGGCCCCGCTCGACGGGCGATTTTGTGATCGGCTCATCGAAATCCAAATCTGAAAGTTCCGTTGGATTCGTATCATCGTTCCTGACCTGTTGACACTAAGTTTGATGAATTTGGAGACCGTTGACCCGGACACGTTTTTCGGTGCAAAGCGGGCCCACCAACGGACCCCGTTTTGACCCAAAACTGCCGTTTTTGCCCTTGTCTCCAAATTGGACCCAAGGACAGACGTTTATAGGTATTTGACATCTTTTGAGCATGATGATAATGTTTATTTCAGCATTTGGACTCATTTCTGGAAAATTTCCCCGAGATACAAACTATATTTGGATCCAAACAACAGGCAAGTACCTGCACTTCAAGTTTAATCTTTATATTGTGATAGTTAATTTCCTGCTCTACTAGTACCCTTGATGATTACACGTAGTGTTAGAATACTGGATTTTATGTCTTGAATACTGGAGTTCATGTCTTGTTTTTCATGTCGGGTGGAAGAATACTAGAAGGCATATAGTTTACCCTTCCCCCTGCCGTGTTTAATAGCTGTTGGTACGCGACTGTACCCTCAGCCGGATCTCGATTATTCCTATTTAATAGCCATTTATGACGGCCGGATTAGCCTTATAAACCCCTACATGCCAACTATGTATTCTAAAACAAACACAAGTTCACACAGATAGCTTCTGGTCTTGTTATAGTTCTTGCTGACTGTTGTAGTTTTATTTCCTGTCTCATTTATTTCTGCTTTCTCATATCCCTGTTTATAGCATTAACTCTTAGCTATTTTTGTTTCTTTTATGCATTTTCTTAATATGGTACTCAGTCTAATTGTCATAAATATTTAGTTTAATCTTGTTGTGCATTGTGTACTTTGCTCCTTTCCTGACTGGATCCGTTGATTTAGACGATGATGAGGACTTTGCCCCTACCTATTATGGCCCCTATGAGGGAACAGATGACACATATGAGGAGCCAGCTCCCACCCAGGAGACCACTGCTGCAGAGTAGTTAGCAGTAGCTATTTTATTTCATGCTCTTTATCTTAGTAATCGGGTTTGTCCCCGATTTCATTTCTGGATTCTGTATTAAACATTTGATCTGTTGTCACATTTATTTCATTTGAAATCTTAAGCATCTTATTCCCATTATTATCTTACCTATTTTATTTTGTGAATGAGCTAGATTAGTTAACTGTGGATTTGACCTAGACAGCGTACTACCGCCGACTCTGCGGCGTAGGCTGGACGTACCCACGCACTCGTGCCCGAATTTCAGGGTGCGGGTCGTGACACATTTTTATGGTGGCCCATGCAGGTCTAGTATCCATAAATAGGGTAATACCCTAGGACAGGGTATGGAATAGGATTGAGGATTCTAGGAAAAGCTCATTCACAGAATAGGATCTTTATTTCAATTCTTGATATCATTTCTGATCAATTTTCCTATCGTCATTGATTTCCAAGTAATCTATTCTGATCTTCCTATCCCTTAATCTTACAGAATGGTCCAGACAAGGAATACAGTAGGAGGCACATCAGAACCAGCTGAGCAGAATATGCCCGAAACTCTTGCACTCCCGCCGCCTCCATCTACTCCAGCAGTTACTCTAGATGGGGCACAGCTACTCGGAGTGTTCCAGGGACTCGTAGAATCCCAGAAAGAACAGACTTCACTTCTATGAACCAGCCTCTCAGAAGCTCTTAGGTCCCAGGAGTCGCCACACAAGAGGCCAAGGAGTGCCAAAGACTTCAAGAACCTTAAACCCCTGGAATTCTACGGAACTGAGGGCATTCTCTATGCCGATGAGTGGATAGAGAATGTCGAGAGACTCCTGAAGACTGCTCGGGTCCCTGATGATCTCAAAGTGGAGTCCGCAAGCCTGCAACTGTTCGACATAGCTCGGACCTGGTTCAGAGATGAACCCCAACTATCTGCTCCTGACCTCACCTGGGAGGACTTCAAGAGGCTATTCAAGGAGAAATTCTACCCCGAAGTGGCTCGGAAAGCTCTCAAAAGCCAATTCGAGAGACTGGAACAAGGTAACCTATCTGTTGATGAGTACACCGCTGAATTTAGCAGGTTGAGCCACTTTGCAGAGTACATGGTTCGTACCCCGGAGGACAGAGCCCGTAGATTCAAGAAGGGGCTGTCTCCGGATATTCGCCTTGCTGTCACCACTAGCCGAGCTCGCACCTACGAGGAAATCCTGAGCGTGGCATAAGGCGTTGAGAGAGACATGGGGCATAAACTAAAGCGAGAGAGAGATACTGGAAATGCGGGACCCAACAAATTCCCATTCCAACAACAACAACAGCAGAGGGCCCCGCAGCAAACTCAACGTCCTCTCCCTCGAGCTCCAGCACCCCAACACCAGGCTCAAGGACAGAACCAACAAGCTGCCGCTTGTAACTTTTGCCAAAAACCAGGTCACACTTGGCAAGTCTACAGGAAGAGGCTAGGTGCCTGCCTCTACTGCGGCTCAGCAGCGCATCAAATGAGGGACTGTCCTGCTGCTCAAGGACGCCCAGCTGCACCAAAGGCTCCAGTCCAGGCCAGGCCCCCAGCAGCACAGCAGAGGGGACCCCCGCTTCCAACTCAACAACAACGCTTTGCTCAGCACCAACAGCAGCAACAGAGGGGTGCACCTCAGCAAGGCCGTGCTTTTGCAATGACTTTGGAAGAAGCTGAAGCCACAGCAGACGTGATCACAGGTTCCGTGCTTATAAATTCAATACCAGCCATTACTTTATTTGATTCTGGAGCTTCATATTCATTCATGTCAGTAGATTTCCTTATGAAGCATAGCTTAATCACTGAACCCCTTAGGAATGGTTATAAGATCATTACCGGTGGAGGAATCATCCCGGTTAGTGATGCATGTAACAAATGTCCTATTACATTATGTGGAAGAGAACTATATGCTAGGCTACTCGTAATGCCAGTTCCCAGTTTTGACATTATACTGGGTATGGATTGGTTGAGTCAACACCATGCCACTATAGACTGTCACATCGGTAGTGTAATCTTCAGGCCCCCTGACAAGCCAGAATTTGAATTTGCTAGAGGTTCTAGAGAAATGGGTAGTAACAAAATTTGTGGAGCCCTAGTAACAGAAGAATTGCCACTACCTATCATCTTCGAATATCTTGATGTCTTCCCTGAGGATTTTCCAGGCTTACCCCCAGACCGAGAAGTTAAATTCTCTATTGACTTAGTGCCGGAAGCAGCGCCAGTATCTCAAAATCCCTACAGAATCAACAAGAAAGAGATAATAGAACTAAATGAGCAGATAAAAGAGTTAGAAGACAAATGCTTCATTAGGTCTAGTGTCTCACCCTGGGGAGCTCCAGTATTATTTGTGCCTAAGAAGGACGGAACATCCCGAATGTGTATTGACTATAGGGCCTTGAATGCCTTAACAATTAAGAATAAGTATCCCCTACCCAGGATAGATGACTTATTTGATCAGTTAAGTGGAGCTCGGGTATTTTCAAAGATTGACTTGAGGTCTGGTTACCACCAAGTAAGGGTGAGAAAGGAAGACATCCCTAAAACTGCTTTCAAAACCCGGAACGGACACTACGAATTCTTAGTAATGCCGTTCGGGTTGACGAATGCTCCAGCAGTTTTTATGAACTTAATGAACAGAGTCTTCCATCTATACCTAGACAAATTTGTAGTGGTCTTTATTGATGATATTTTGATCTATTCCAAGACTCCTGAAGAACATGAAGAACACTTGAGGCTGGCATTGGAGACTTTGAGGAGGGAAAAACTTTATGAAAAATTATCTAAATGTGCATTCTTCCTAGACAAAGTAGAGTTTTTGGGACATGTTGTGACTGGAGATGGAATAGCAGTAGATCCCAAGAAGATAGCGGCAGTTGAATCATGGCCCACTCCAGACTCTGTAGCGGAGATTAGAAGCTTCCTGGGACTAGCTGGCTACTATCGGAAGTTTGTGAAGGACTTTGCTAGAATTGCTGAACCCATGACAAAATTAACAAGGAAGGATGAAGAGTTCACCTGGACTGAGGAATGTCAGCATGCTTTTGAGGAATTGAAGAAAAGGCTGACTACTGCCCCTATTCTGACCTTACCTTCTGGAACCGGAGGATTCGCTATATATAGCGATGCTTCTGGAAAAGGTCTAGGTTGTGTATTGGAGCAGAACAAGAAAGTAATAGCGTATGCCTCTAGACAGCTTCGACCTCATGAAAAGAACTATCCAACTCATGATTTAGAATTAGCAGTTGTTATCTTTGCTCTTAAGCTATGGAAGCATTATCTTTATAGAGAAAAGGTGGAAATATTTACAGACCATAAAAGTCTAAAATATATCTTCACTCAGAAAGAGCTGAACATGAGACAAAGAAGGTGGCTGGAACTAATAAAAGATTTTGATATCACCCTTCAGTATCATCCTGGGAAGGCCAATGTAGTTGCTGATGCTCTAAGCAGATATCCTATGGCGATGTACTTGACTATGGACCGACACTTGCTCGAGGACTTGGAAAGTTTGGGTATTGAGGTAATTATTCCAGGAAAAGAAGGCCAAATGATGAACTTGCAGATTCAGTCTACCTTAATAGATAAGATCAAGGAGACTCAGTTTCAAGACGAAAGCCTGCGAAGCCTTCGAGGTCAAGTACAAGCTGGATTAGTGGAGGACTTCAAAATTCATGAAGATGGATCACTGAGGCATGGAGATAGATTATGTGTACCTCAAGGAGACATAAGGGAAGAAATTATGCAAGAAGCGCACAGATCGCAATACTCTATACATCCAGGAGCCAACAAGATGTACAAGGACCTGAGGACGCATGTTTGGTGGCATGACATGAAAAAAGAAGTAGCCAGATTCGTATCTCGTTGCTTAGTGTGCCAACAAGTCAAGGCTGAAAGACAAAGACCTGGGGGATTGCTTCAACCACTACCCATTCCGGAGTGGAAGTGGGAACATATTACAATGGATTTTGTTTCTGGGCTTCCAAGGACACCTAGTGGTAAGGATGCAATCTGGGTGATAGTAGATAGACTGACCAAATCTGCACATTTTCTACCTTTCAAAGTAGGGCTATCTACAGAAAAGTTGGTAGATTTATATATCAGACATATTGTCAAATTGTATGGGGTTCCAGTAAGTATTGTCTCCGACCGAGATTCAAGATTCACCTCTCACTTCTAGAAGAGCTTACAAGCCAGCTTGGGGACTCAACTCAAATTCAGCACAGCTTATCATCCCCAAACCGATGGACAATCGGAACGTACAATCCAGACACTTGAAGATATGCTTCGTACATGTGTTCTGGATTTTGGAGGATCCTGGAAAGACTATCTACATCTTGTGGCGTTCTCTTATAATAACAGTTACCAAGCAAGTATTGAGATGACTCCATTTGAAGCTTTGTATGGCCGAAGATGTCGTACCCCACTATCATGGGACGACGTTGGAGAAAGAGCCCTACTGGGACCAGAGATGGTGGTCGATTCAACTGAGAAGGTAAAACAAATAAGGGAAAGACTTCGGGTGGCTCAAGACAGGCAACGACATTGGGCAAACAGCCACCGAAAGCCCTTGGAATTTGAGGTAATTAATTTAATTCAAGTCAATTTAAATATTTTGATTATGGAACTAAGATTTGATTATGACTTTATTAAAGATTGGAGAACTGGTATTCCTGAAGATTTTTTCGACACGTGGCACCATTAGGTTCGGAAGGAGTGGAAAACTCAGCCCAAGATTTATTGGACCTTTTGGCATACAGGAGAGAATCGGAGAAGTGGCATACCGTCTGGCATTGCCACCCTCGCTGGATGGAGTCCATAATGTTTTCCATGTGTCGCATCTGAGAAAATACGTGTCAGATCCCAGCCATATTTTGGATCACTCAGAGCTCGAAGTAGGCCCAAGTTTGACTTACCAAGAGCAACCCGTGGAGATACTGGACCGATCAGAGAAAGTTCTAAGGAACCAGGTTATTTCCCTTGTTCGCGTATCTTGGAAGCACCACTCTCCCGGCGAATCCACCTGGGAGCGAAAAGACGAGATTAGAGAACGCTACCCTTACCTTTTTGAACCCTGAGGTATATTTTAACTCTCGGCCCTTCCTTTCGTGCCATTGTTATTTTTAAATTTCGAGGACGAAATTTTTATAAGTTGGGTAGATTGTAAACCCCCTGAAGTTTCAAAATTATTAAAACTAGGATTTTTTACAATTTTCAAGAATTTTTTGGAAATTTTTTGTAATTAAAATCAAGGTTTTAATTATTAAATGATTTTTAATTGTTAATAAATAATATTAAAATATCATGAAAATAACATTTTTGGGTGTAAAATGAAAAACTGGACTTAGGGTAATTTTTTTGTATTTCATTGGGCCTCAGACCTATTTTTAAATGCCAATAAACTATTTAATTAATTAATTATTTAATTAACTATTTAAATTATTATTATTATTATTATTATTATTATTATTATTATTATTATTTTCGGCCCATTCCCTAGGTCCGGCCCGGTCTCCCTAGCACCCCCCACGACCCGGCTGACCCGCTCCCCGCTCCGCTTCCGCCGGCCGCGCCACCCGCCGCTCCACCCGGCTCGCCCCGCCCTCCGCGGCCACGACCCCCCTCGCCCCCGCCTTGGCCGGCCCCTCTCCCCTTTATAAACCCCGAGAACCCCCCCCCTCGGGCCAACACACCCGACCCCGATCACCGCCTCGACGCCGGCCAACCCCGTCGCCTTGCCCCCGACCTCGCCGCCTTGTCCTCGCCCCTCGCCGCCGCAGTCCCCTCGCCGCACCACCGCACCAGAGACCCCCGGCCGCCTCTCCTCTCCATTCGAGCAGCAGCAGGCGCCGTTCCCGGCGCCGCCCCGCTACGCCGTGCCTCCGCCCGGCCTCGCCTCAGCGTCCCCGACCACCTCCGGCCAGCACAGCACCGATCAGCCCCGCCGGCGGCCATCGCCTGAACCCTAACCCTAATCCCCAATTCCTCGTGTCGTGTCGGACACGACACGGACACAAGATTCCCTGTTTCGAAGAGCCCGGTTCAGGTACTCGTATCTTGCACCCTGTATCTCCGTTTTCAATTTTGTAAATTGCGTTGCGAAGCCTGTATGACCCTCTCGGTGCCCGGACAAACCGCTCGGGGCATCGCGTCCTGTAGTGATCGCACACCGCGATCCAAAAACAGGAAAAACCAGACCCTGTTTCACCCGGAACTGAGTACGCCCCGCCAAATGGGACGACTTGGTCGCGTGCGGTCTTCACAGATACGTGCGTGCCGTCGATACGGACGTGTGAGATTTTGCGGAAGCTGATTCGGGTGTGTGTGCACACCGGAATCAACGCGTATCCGCGGACATCGCCCCATATCCGACTTTTCTGCAATTTGCCCTAACTTCTTGTACACTCGTCGGATCGAGACGAAACTTGCGCCATCGGACTCGTAGCGATACGCTGGTCCTGTGGGTCAAGTTTGGTTCGATTCTGAGAACGTTGACAAAATCGCGTGTCGTGGGCCCCATAGGCCCCGCTCGACGGGCGATTTTGTGATCGGCTCATTGGAATACAAATCTGGAAGTTCTGTTGGGTTCGTATCATCGTTCCTGACCTGTTGACACTAAGTTTGGTGAATTTGGAGACTGTTGACCCGGACACATTTTTCGGTGCAAAGCGGGCCCACCGGCGGACCCCGTTTTGACCCGAAACTGCCGTTTTTGCCCTTGTCTCCAAATTGGACCCAAGAACAGGCATTTCTAGCTATTTGACATCTTCTGAGCATGATGGTAATGTTTATTTCAGCATTTGGACTCATTTCTGGAAAATTTCCCTGAGATACAAACTATATTTGGATCCAAACAACAGGCAAGTACCTGCACTTCAAGTTTAATCTTTATATTGTGATAATTAATTCCCTGCTCTACTAGTACCCTTGATGATTACACGTAGTGTTAGAATACTAGATTTTATGTCTTGAATACTGGAGTTCATGTCTTGTTTTTCATGTCGGGTGGGAGAATACTAGAAGGCATGTAGTTTACCCTTCCCCCTGCCGTGTTTAATAGCTGTTGGTACGCGACTGTACCCTCAGCCGGATCTCGATTATTCCTATTTAATAGCCGTTTATGATGGCCGGATTAGCCTTATAAACTCCTACATGCCAACTATGTATTCTAAAACAAACACAAGTTCACACAGATAGCTTCTGGTCTTGTTATAGTTCTTGCTGACTGTTGTAGTTTCATTTCCTGTCTCATTTATTTCTGCTTTCTCATATCCCTGTTTATAGCATTAACTCTTAGCTATTGTTGTTTCTTTTATGCATTTTCTCAATATGGTACTCAGTCTAATTGTCATAAATATTTAGTTTAATCTTGTTGTGCATTGTGTACTTTGCTCCTTTCCTGACTAGATCCGTTGATTTAGGCGATAATGAGGACTTCGCCCCTACCTATTATGGCCCCTATGAGGGAACAGATGACACATATGAGGAGCCAGCTCCCACCCAGGAGACCACTGCTGCAGAGTAGTTAGCAGTAGCTATTTTATTTCATGCACTTTATCTTAGTAATCGGGTTTGTCCCCGATTTCATTTCTGGATTCTGTATTAAACATTTGATCTGTTGTCACATTTATTTCATTTAAAATCTTAAGCATCTTATTCCCATTATTATCTTGCCTATTTTATTTTGTGAATGAGCTAGATTAGTTAACTGTGGATTTGACCTAGACAGCGTACTACCGCCGACTCTGCGGCGTAGGCTGGACGTACCCACGCACTCGTACCCGAATTTTAGGGTGCGGGTCGTGACACCCCATGTATCGCATGTGGCGGATACAATAACTCATGAAAAGTGCGTACTCGTGACTCGTCATTCTAGGAAGTTCTCAAGTGTCCACGACTAGAGAACTTGAAATAATTTAGTAATGATTAAACAAGATAAGATTCACCTAGATCATTGGGAGAAAAAAATTATTGCGCTACCGGCTTCCCCGATCTCCAAGGGCCCCATGCAGCATGGAACAACCCTGTTAGGCAAAGGCTCCATGACTGACCAAGTTTAAGTGTGTTACGGTACTATAATTTGTTGTCATTGAACTGCGTTCATAATATTATATATTTTAGTATATGTATTCCAGTATATATTTCAGTTCAGTTATGTTACAAGACTATTTTCAGATATGTTTATGTTTACAAAATTAGTTTCATTTACAAAATCTCTTTATGTTTACAAAATCAGTTTCATTTACAAAATCTCTTAATGTTACAAAATTAGTTTCATTTACAAAATCCCTTTATGTTTACAAAATCAGTTTCATTTACAAAATCTCTTTATGTTTACAAAAAAAAAAAGTTTTACTTGCAGAACCTCTTTATGTTTATAAAACCAAATCGCATTTACAAAAATTCACTTATATCTTCAAAAGCTAGTTTATGCTTTCATTATTATGTGTTATGCTATTAGTTATCTTCTTTAATTATTTATCCATTATTGTTTGTGATGTGCACTATAAGTACTAGACAAGCATACCCTTGGCCATCCGGGTTAACTGTCGTGCCGGTGGTAGCGATATTCTTCAAAGCATACATTTGTTAGTAACTAGGTTTGTGATAAACTTAGTTAGTTAATTATAGCAAGCCGTAGGCATGTTTGGCCGTGCAATAAATATTTGTCTACAAGTTAAGCTTGCCCCCATTTAATTCATTCTTTCGGCTCGTGGTTAGGGTGCTAAGTTATGCTCGGGTGAAGGTCTGCAACCCCGATCCTTGTTGATTTAAGGGTTGTGGCCCCGATCCAGAGTAGTTCATATGCTCTCTTGTCGCTCATCGTCTTAGTTTCCTTTTTAGCACTTATCAGTTCTTCCAATATTATTTTTGAGATAAGTGCATTGGTACCGTACAAGTCTCGACCTTCATTTATCCTTATATGTCTCTTTTTTGCTAATAGTATGATATGTTTGGTCTATCACCTTGAGCTTATTTGTGGTACTTGTTGCTTGGGGTTCTGACTCTACTTATTTTGTATGACCAGATTACCTCGAGGAGAACTAGAATCTACCGCACTTCCAGCAAGATGGCTCACACTCGTAGATTGCGGCCGAAGCTTATGAGTGGGTTTCTTTCCTTCATCCCTTGCCGTGTTATTTTATTTTGTGGTATTCTAGAAAGAGGTAGTGTTAGACCCTTATTTTGAAATCACTTCTCTGACTTCGGCCAACATGATGTATATATTAGACCATGGTTGGTATATTTGATCATGTATAATTATACTCTGCTAGTGCAGCATTTTGTATTCACTAGCTTCATGATCATATATGGTATGTAATTTGGGATACCTTTTTACTTTCATATATGATATACTCATGTACTTGTATTGCTGGATTGAGAAACTAGGATTTATCGATCTTATGACTGACATCATAGCATGCTAGAGTTCACACATATATCTTTTAGACAACCTTAACACAGTGTGGCTTACTTCGGTATGCTATAAGTTGCAGTTGGCCATGTCAGTCCTCGTATTTATCCAGTATTCTAGGAGCGGGACGTGATAAGTTTTAGTGGTGTCCCATGCAGGTCTATTTTTCAGACTTGTGGGAGGACTCATCTTGTTAGAATCTCAATCATTTACTTATCTCTAATTGAACTCCACTTGTGACATGTACTTCTCGCTCTCCTTGAACTGCAAGCTTGCTTGACATGATTATTCTATTCTCTTCCTATGTTGATATACTTGTATCCTTATCCTTCAGGGACACTCTATCTGCTTTACCTTTTGTGGGTTCCATCACTCCAGTAGTTCCAGCAGTTCCAATAGTAGGCCAGAATCAGATTTCATTGCCAAGTCATAATCAAGAGCCAACAACCTCTCATCATTAGTCAGCTCCGCCAGTCATACTGGGCCAACTAGTTCCACTAGTTTTCTTATCACAACAGAAGAAGTTAAGCTCGCAGGCTATGCTAGAGATAATCAGGACCATGATGGTGACACAGAAGCAGCAACAAAAACAACTTCAGCTCTAGCAACAAGTGTTTCAGCTTTACCAAGAGTCCCAACAAAAGCATAATCACACCATCCAACAGAGTCTTCAAATGTTGTTAACACTCAACAGGCATGATCTGTCAAAAAAATTCCAAACCAAAGACTTGCACCCAAATGGAGTAGGGAATGAAGAAGGACAGTACCAGCCGTTCAGTAAGTCGGCATGTCCAGGCCGGTATACCGCATAAGCATCGCCAGGACATGAGTATATAGTCAGGGCGACCACATCAACAACTAAGGGTCGTAAGAGGTATTGTGCACCCCCGTTAGACTCTTTATTTCAGCATTCCTCACCAGTATCAGCTTACAGTCCTTCGTATCAGTGCCCGGAGGCTCCAGTCGTATGTTCCTTCTGCGGGAAGGCAGGACACACCAGTGTAACATATCGGAGGGCTAATCATCTATGTCTTCTATTTGGAGCACCCGATCATATGATTTCTTCCTGCCTACGACTATAACCCGGACGATGAGCAGTGCCCCAGACCTCGATACCAGAATATCACCCATAATAGCACCCGACAGAACCAGAAGGATGTACCTATTGTGGGAAGATGGGGTATTTTAGATCAGATTATTGGAAGGCAAATGGGCGATGTTCTCAGTGTTTAGCTATAGGTCATACAGTTAGAAATTGTCTATAATTGTCGCTTTAAAATGACCAGCTACGTCCAGCATGCCATCTCAGACATTTTAGTCACCTCGATTATCAAATCCTGTAGTGGTAAACCAAGATGAGCCAATGCTAATAGTACAGCCATTGGCACAATATCCTCCCTCATCTAGAGCTCAGAGGGTCAGGCAGCGTAAAGCACGGTTATATACGCAGTCCCAGATGCAGTTTCAGTATCCTAGTCAGCCAAAGGGCAGTATCTCGATGGTCGCAGGTACTATCTTTTTGAGTTTTTTCTCATTTTATCTTTCAGTAATAAATCAGGTAGTGGCATTATATCTTGGGTTCTTGTCGATGGCCTTGTATTTTACTGTGTCCGGAGTAAAATGGTTAGCTCAAATTATTCGGTGAGTAAAGGTGAGTTTCTCGTCCAACTCTTCTACCTACGTATCTCGTGATACGTGATGCCTATCATGTATCCCGACTATGAAGGTATGTCCTTGATTAGAGTCATGTCCTCGGTATAGTCGTTGGTACCGACTTACTTCTAGGCTTGGCTCTTATCCATTTTGTGAGTCAGCATAGGCAAGCGAGGACGAGTTCCTATTTGACTGACTCAGGGGTATATGTATCCAAATGACTCCATTTCCCTGTGTGTTGCTTCTGTGCATTTATTCATTAGTTTCTTTTTTAGTTATCTTTTATTTCAGTACTTGCTTAGTATGATCCCTTGATTGTGGCATGTGATTTGCTGAGCTTTCTCGTGTGTTCCAGCTCGATTAGCCTTGGTGAAGTTCCGAAGACAAATTTTTTTTAAGGAGGGTAGAGATGTCACACCCGATTCTATATTTGGTACTTCTTGTATTTCTAGAATTTAATTTTTTTCTGATAATACATTCCTGCTGTATTTCTCAGTGTTGGTTCCTGTCTTTTTATTTATTATATTTTATTATTATTGAGATAGACTACCTAAGACCAGTAGAATATCCATTGGTATTGCCAAAGACCCGGTTTAAGATCTGCATGTAGAATGGACACCTGGTTTATTTTATTTGATTGAACCCATGACTAAACTATTTTTTCTCTTCTTAGTATATATATGAGTAATTTCTCTCACCTCACTCATTCTTTTTATTTTACTCCTCCTTCTTCCTTCTTCCTCCTCTTCCCCTTGTCCTAGACAGAACTTTAACCCTAGAGGATTGAGGACCAGTTAAGGTGATCACTTGGACCGTGAAATAAGAGGCTAGAATCCACTTGAGGCAAGTACATCTTGCTCAATGGTGAAACCTTGATTTTTGGATTTTTTTTTGTTTATATGGTGTTTTAAAAATGTATTTGATAAAAAATGTTCTCTTTGAGTTGCTGATCATATTTAGTTCTTGGAGTTTTGGATTTTGATGTATAGATATACGTAGATCTGAGTTTTAACTTATGGTTTTATATAGGTTCTATAATTTTTTCATTAGTTTGATCTTTTAAAACTTGTTATTTTCTAAAACTAGTTATTCTATTTGATGGAGATTTTCATTTCGAGTATTTTGGCTTTTGAATCACTTAATTTGGAGTTATATTGAAGTTTTTATGGCCAAAACAAATTCTGGAGCTTTGTTCTCGGACCTGTCTGGCAGGGACGATGAACAGTGTCGCACAGTAGTGCACCGTGCATGGATTTTTTTGCCGCAACAGTGCATCATGCATGAAGTTTTATGCCGCAGCAATGCGCCACACATTGATGCTCCTCGCATCACTTTCTTGTCGCGTAGTGCGCCACACATGGAGTTTCATGCCGCAGCACGTGCATCACACCCTCGTCGTGTGCATCAGTGGCCATGCGCATCAATCCATGCCGCACATGGATTTTCTTGTCGCAGCAGTGCATCGCGCACAGAATTTATGTTGCGCATATAGTGACCCAAATGCCTGTTTTTGCCTATTTAAGTTATTTTTTTGCTAAAATTTCATAAAACTCAAAAAATAAAAGTTATAGATCTCTGTTTTCCATTCCAAATATTTTTGAATTACCTTATTTGGAGTTCATATGTGAGAGTTATCCTCAATTTACTATATTGTATCATTTTTCTAATGCATAATCTGTTTTAATCCAGTTGAGTATTGGAGTATAGTTGGATGTTGTGCTTTCCTATATTAACACATGATTTTAATCCTTATGATACCATAGAAATGTTTGTGTATGACAATTCATTGTATTTTGGCATCGGGCAATCGAGTATGAGTATTTTCCTATGTATCGCGTATCGCGTATACGATAACTCGTGAAAAGCTCATACTCGTGACTTGTCATTCTAAGAAGTTCTCAAGTATCCATGACTCGAGAACTTGAACTAATTTAGTTATGATTAAACAAGATAAGATTCACCTAGATCATTGGGAGAGAAGAATATTGCGCTATCGGCTACCCCGATCTTCAAGGGCCCCATGCAGCATAGAACAACCCTGCTAGGCAAGGGCTCCATGACTGAACAAGTTTACGTGTGCTGCGGTACTACAAGTTGTTGTTATTGAGCCGTGGTTCATAACATTATGTATTTTAGTATATGCATTCCAGTATATGTTCCAGTTATGTTTCAGTTTTAGTTATATTACAAGACCATTTTCATATAAGTTTATGTTTACAAAAATTAGTTTTATTTATAAAATCTCTTTATGTTTACAAAATCAGTTTTATTTACAAAATCCCTTTATGTTTACAAAATCAGTTTTATTTACAAAACATTTTTATGTTTACAAAAAAAAAAGTTTCACTTATAAATCCTCTTTATGTTTATAAAACCAAATCTCATTTACAAAAATTTACTTATATCTTCAAAAGCCAGTTTATGCTTATATTATGTTGTGTTATGCTATCAGTTATTTGCTTTAGTTCTTTATCTATTATTGTTTGTGATGTGCACTATATGTACTAGACAAGCGTTACCTTGGCCATCCGGGTTAACTACAGTGCAGGTGGTAGCAATATTCTTCAAAGCATGCATTTGTTAGTAACTAGGTTTGTGATAACCCTAGTTAGTTAATTATAGCAATCCGTAGGCATGTTAGGCCGTACAATAATTGTTTGTCTATAAGTTAAGCTCGCCCATTTTAATTCATTCTTTCGGCGTGTGGTTAGGGTGCTAAGTTCTGCTTAGGTGAAGGTATGTAACCCCGATCCTTATTTGGTTTAAGGATTGTGGTTCCGATCCAGAGTAGTTCCTATGCGCTCTTGCCGCTCGTCACCTTACTTTTCTTTTTAGCACTTATCAGTTCTTCTTGTATTATTTTTGAGATAAGTACATTGGTACCGTACAAGTCTCGACATTTATTTATCCTTATATGTCTCTTTTCTGCTAATGTTGTGATATCTTTGGTCTATCACCTTGAGTTCTTTTGTGGTACTTGTTGCTTGGGGTTCTGACTCTACTGGTTTTGTTTGGCAGGCTACCCCGGGGAGAACCAGGATCCACCGTACTTCCAGCAAGATGGCTCGCACTCGTAGGACAGCGGCCGAAGCTCGCGAGTGGGTTTCTTTCCTTCACCCCTCGTTATGTTATTTTGTTTTATGGTGTTCTAGCAAGAGATAGTGTTAGCCCCTTATTTTAAGATTACTTATCTAACTTCAGTCAACATGATAAATATATTAGACCATGGCTAGTATATTTGATCATGTATAATTATACTCTGCTAGTGCAGCATTTTGTATTCACTAGCTTTATGATAATATGTGTTATATAATTTGGGATGACTTTTTACTTTTATATATGATATACTCTTGTACTTGTGTTGTTGGATTAAGATACTAGGATTTATCGGCCTTAGGACTGACATCATAATATGCTAGAGTTCACTCATATGTCTTCTAAACAACCTTAACACATTGCAACTTACTTCGGTATTCTGCAAGGTGTGGTTGGCCATGTCAGTCTCCGTATTTACCCAGTATTCTGGGAGCGGGGCGTGACAGCAAACCTAGAGTTGGCCAAGTTTGACTCAAAAGTCAACCTTGACATAGCTTGACTAGTGAGACCTAGTATAGACCTAAAAAAATCATCTTTAGTGTATTTTGTCTTATTTCTTACTTCATTACACCAAATAATATGATGTTCATATTTAGGTGTACGTGACACCAGCTCGGATACCGAGATATACCATTTTCTTATAACCATAGGCGAGTACATTCTCTGATAGTTTTCTTATTTTATAGCCTCTATGTTTCATGTATTTAGTATTGAGATATTTGATTCTTGACACAATGGTTTAACGAATTGGTATACTTGAATCTTGGTCATGAGATGGTATTGTCATGGTTACTCAGTGATGTCATGCTTTGTAATTACTCAGTGATTACCATAATATCTTAGTGATTATATAGATCCTGATCATAGTGCATGATATTATAGATCGTGTAGTATGATATACGTGTTATAACGTATCGTGATTTGGATTCGTGTACTCGTCGGGGGTTGGAAAAGTATTAGTGGATATGTGATCATATCTTATAGCCCGTGATTTAGTATAGCCTGTGCTAGTTAGCAAATCATGCCACTCACGCATGATCACGCTAGCTCACCTTTCATATATAGCCCGTGTTAGGCCCAAGTCGATCACATTATCTTACTAATATTTCAAGGCACATTTATAAATATTATTTCCTTTATTCCAGTTTATTATATTATTGTTCCTCACCAAATTGTTCTCAGTACTTACCATTATTGATCGTGATACATGCTAGTTCATCTACTTCCATCATTTATATTCATTGCTATTATTTTTTATAGTTTCTGTCAATTATTGGAACTTCTATTTGGGTTGTACTTTGCTCCAATCCAGACTGGATATATTTTTCAGATAATTATTAGAAGACTGGTGTCCTACGCACTACGGACCACAGGATGGCCAGCCAGTTGAGTTATCACCCGTAGAGCCTGTTGAGTTAGCACCAGCAGTTGATGAGACATAGTTAGTTTATTCATGTGATTATATATGTCAGTTAGACTTTGGTATTGTATTATTATTTGATGTCTTGTATTAAGATTAGACTTGGACTTGTGATATATTTATGGCTTATTTTTCTTTCCTTCTATTACATATCGTGCCTTATCATCCTCTAGTTTGATATTATGATTGACTATTGTTTATCATTACCATATTATCAAATTGTCCTCCATTTGGATTTGAGATAGCATGACAGGTATCTTATATATATTGTGTGAGATGTGTAGATAGTATTGTTGACCTAGACAATATTCTATCATCGATGTTGCGGCGTAGGCTGGACGCACCCACGTACTCGTGCGGGTCATGACATTATCACTCATCTTCGCGATCAGGCTTATTGTACCACCATTCAGGCCCACTCATTGGCTAACTCCATTGCAGATCTTCATTACCACCATGCTCATCATCCTACCATACCACATCCAGTGGCTTATGATCCCTCTTGCCCAGGCTACCGGATCGACGATTCTTTTGTCCAGCAGTACTTCGATCCCACTAGAGCATATTTTGATGATCACCCGCTTGTTGATGACCCTACTGCTGATGATGATCTATGACTGCTCAGGAGATAGCTACTTATGTCTTAGTTTATATTTTAGCTATGTGAACTTTTATTTCAGTGTACTAGAAATATCTATGATCTATGTTATTTGCAAATCTTTGCTATTTGGGACTTTATGTTGTCTTGACATATGATCTTAGCATTACTAGTCTATCTGCAATATTTTTTTATGCTTTATCTGTCTTGACATATTATGTTGTCTTGACATATGTTGTCATATATGCTCTACGTTGTCCTATGATATATTTACTCTCTTTAATCCTAGTCATTCATTTCGGGGGAGTTGTGACGTCCTCATATAATATGACAAAGAGGAAGAAATGACCAAATACAAAGATGAATAATAATCTGATATTCAGCATGATGCTACTATAAATAATTAGCATGATATTATGACTGTGATACCATTAATAATAGTTGGACTGTGATACTCATACTCGATGTAAAGAAATGATAGGTTACAGATATTTTAAAATCAGTACCCATTCTAAGGAAAGTTTTTCTTACATGGGAGCTATTCTATTTCAAAAAGCTCGCATCAAATACTACATTAAGGATTCGTCAATTTGTATTTTGGCATAGTTTGTCAATTATCATAATGGGGGAGATTGTTGACACAAAGTGGTCACGGATAACCTGATTCTGATAATCGACAAAATATAAGAACTAAATTCAAAGAAGCAGATACTAGATGCGAAGAAAAGCGACTGAGATTAAACTTCATCACTGTTAAAGACAGACATCTACACCAGCTTCTGGATCTCTTGTGTCTAATCTTATATAATTTTAGTAAATATAATATTTTATTTATTGAGTCTAGGATCGATGTAAGTCGAGTCGTGCTAAAAATTTGTAGTACCTATCCACCCACAGATACCCATCTCAGGAAGATTATCCAGTCCACTCAAATAAACTATCGAACATATCCACCAAACCAGTCCAAATTCATACTCAAACCTTACCTGAATAGGCAACCAAACTCTTACCAAATTTTTGTCTAACTTAGACCGATCGGTCACCTATATAGTATGAAATCAACCTAGTTATCACATTCTTGATTTTATGGCCCAATGTTCAAATATTTGAATTAAAACATACCCAAACTCTGGCCGAATTATGTTGGCTCATAACCTATAAATAGGATTAAAATTCTTATATTTCAAATCATCAAATCCTTCATCTTTCTATCCTATTGTGAGCAATACACAGAGACTAAACTTTTCCATCTCCAATATCAACTCCCTAGCTCTCTAAGTACCAAAGTGCGATCTCAGTTAGAAGTTGTTTGAGTTGTAATAGCTTGGCTTATCAAGTCTCTCTTCTGTTTGAAGTCTGCGTGCTCTTTGTATCAAATGCACGTGTGAGTGAAGTTGCAAGACTTTGGATCAAATCTCGTGGTTGTAAGAAGTCAGCAAGCCTTCGGATCAAAGCTTGTGATTCACTATTGGTGATTTTAGTGGATACAACTCTGAGCAAGAGTTCTCGGGCCTGGACTAGTCCTCTCAGAGGAAAATCAGGATAAAATCTCGGTGTTTGTATTTGCTCTCATCTAAACTCTACTACATTTACTTAAATGTCTTGCTAGATATAACTGTTTTATATAGCTGCTTCACTTATAATTAGTAGTTGATTACCAACAACACAACACATAGTTTTTAGCAGGTAATTTTATTCCGCTGCATACACAATCTCTATTCACCCCCCTCTAGAGTTACCATACACGATCCTTCAAGGACGAGTTCGGGTAAGGCTAGCAACCGAACTGGAAAGACAATCATCTCGTCGGTGAGTTTGGGACGTCCGGTAAGGCTCGCTACTGAACTAAAAAGACAGTTGTCTCACCCAGTATCCAAAATGGCTCGTGGTGCTAGTGACCTTCATATAGATTAAGTCAGATCGCTAGCGACAATTCGCATGTGAGTCATTGGATTCGAGATAAGTAATGGATGCACGGCATATCATACATTTAGAGAATGAATGCCCAATATACTATATAGTTCGAGTAAAATATGTTTGTGGCAGAGACACGTTCTAGACACTAAGAGTTTACATAGTATTTTCTTCGTTTTATTAAATGTGCCCGGTTGACATAGTTGTATCATTGGGCAGGGAAGACCGGATGGTAAGAACGATAAGACGAACTCAGTTGTTCATTGTGTGATACTTATGTTATGAATGTGTCACGAGTACCTTATATGTGTTATAGCCATAAAACTGATCCTAAGGCAAGACTAGAAAGACAACATAATCAGTTGGTGCACATAACATAATGAATATGTTAGTTTTGTTGAGTGAGAGAAAGGTCTTCCCACCAGTGCATTCAATGTACTGATAACCCACTAGATTGCTTGCAGGATGCAGGAATAACTCATTCAGTATAGAGTTTGCTTGGGTGCCCCGAGGCGTTGGAGCTCATTCTAACGTCTTAGATATACGCGACAGCCAGACCTCTAAGCTCACATATACGGTATATAATATATTGGAACATCATCATCTATTGTATTCATTTTCAAGTTGTAAGATGCATGGCATGATTCATTGTAATGAGAAAGAGAGAGATATCATGAGCGATTATAATATTTGGCCTAGCATCGTTGTAATCTATTTAATAGTAATAAAAGAGATTTGTTCTATTCTATATACTTGTGTTATTCAACTTTTCTTCTTGGGGACTATCTATGCGACTCTGTCACTTAGCGTTTCAATCGGTCATCTCGGTGCTTGCCTTGCGCGAGTGCAACTTAGGCTCGCACATTATCGTGTCTAGCGAGGATGTTCGATTCTGAGGATTCAGGGCATAAAATTTTGGTATTATAGCACGGCTTTACGTCCTTGGCCTCGTATCAATTTCTTAAGCTTCAAGTTGTATTCATGATCAACGTCATTGACGCTCTCTCTCTCTCTCTCTCTCTCTCTCGATGTTTCGGAAGATGTTTCATACAATAAATCTAGATATTTTATGAATATCATTGGGTGTTTTGGTTGACCATGAATAGCTTTGTAAAAGGTCTTGTTGGATGAGTTATTCTGGGACTTACATATTGAGACCTGTGTCGGCATTAGCAAATTTGTGTGCAGGGTCAGAATATCATTCAAACGAGGATAAGGTGGATTCGGATCATGGATTTTTGGATAAGGATCAATAGAGATACTGTCGAAAGACGATATCGATAAGCAAACATAAGGAACGTGCTTGGATTTTTAGGAAGGGATCAGTCAGATATGCAAGTGAAATCAGTTAGAAATTGAATTCGGTTTCGAGGATGTGTTGAATGGTTTGAACCCTGAGTGGTGTATGGGGAAATCGTGAAGAATGTTCGACAGATCGAGGATTTTGGAGTAGCTACAATTCTATCAGCAACAAGTAAGATAGTGCAAAGCCTTCGAATGAGTGATGCTTAATTAGTCGTGAATTCGAGTGCCTCGAATGAGAGTGGTTGGAATGATTGAGAATGAGTCAAGTAAATATTAAGATAATATTGGATAGGGATTATGAGTAATAGAATTAATGGATTGGTTGAGGAAGCATTGTGGATTGTATATGTGTTGAGATTGAAGACTCGATGATGCGATCAGAGTTAGCATAGTGGAAAGACAACGCGCATAGAAGATCGAATTAGAATATATGGAAATGAATCAGAGGATTAAGAAGAATATTGCTCAAAGAATTGAGTTGGGTATGAATATTTTGGTTTCGAATCAGGATGAGTTGATACAATATCGATATTTAAAAGATAATACGGATTGACGTATATAAAAGAATCACATTGTTCAATGATATGAGATAGGCGATAGCAAATTGATCTTGAGTTAGACGAATCGATCTTGAATCTAATTCGGAAGATAGCATTGACGAAAAAAAATTTGAATCAACAATTGGATGTTCTTCTTGGTTATACAAATACTTGATGATGACGAAGTGTATCGAATATAAATAAATATTGGCTCAAGGATATTCAACTTCAACGAACGACGAGTAGATTATTGAATTAATCTTTGAATTTGTTGTTTTGAGGAACGCCAGGTTATGGACTATTAAATGATCGAATGATAATATTGAAGTTTTGGACACTTGGCTAGGTGAATGTTGATTATGGCATAAACAGATGTTATTATGACGCGACTTGAGGAACGAAGAAATTCTTGATGATTGATTTTGGATTCAATATAACAGGACTGATGGTTTAGAGGAAAACTCAGATCAATCTATGACTTGAATGAAACGAATCTGTAACGGTGAATTATTCGATGAGTTTAAAGATTGCATGGACTTGCGGTTTGACGATAAAGCGAGTTTGAGGATACAAGCGAATTGGATGAGTACGTGTTGAGGACGAGTTAGTGTAGAACTTGAAGCAAGTCTTGCTCGGTCGATTTAGGATGAAATATCTAGCGATGCTGGTGACTTAGAGTCTTGAGTTATGATTCAGTGATTGAGACTATGAAACTAGATTTTGTGGATGTTATCACATAGACTTGAGGAATTAGATGACGTACGTTACTCAGATATATGTTGTCGATAATTATATGTCAGGGATTCGGTTGGATAAATTTATCATAGGAATGACTTTGCTGAATGGACTCGAACTCCTTGAACTAGATGTTACAAATACGAGTAGGATGATCTATGCTCAATGTGTAGAAATCTGAGTGAGGCGAGCTTGGGTAGAAAGCCATGTACGATCAGACGATGGTTTGACCCTAGGATTTGGGTGAGTGCAGTGAATATTATGTTGCATGTTGAGGATGGTGATTCGATATGTAACTTTGACCTAGTGAGATAACCTAGTGGTTAGGCAGACGATCCAGTATCGAGAGAAAAAATTAGTGTGATCGACCTTAGAAGAGTTGTCTGGATAAATTATAGAGCTGGTACAGCAAAATTTAGAGTTAGGACTTGGATTTTGGATGTACGCTCTATAGATATTTGATGCTTGATGCAAATAGAATGACCTATGGTACTGGATGTTGCTTACTTGATTTATTAAGTTGGACAAATTGCTTAAGATTGAAATGAACGAGATGGTATCGAGGACTAGTCGAATCGATGGAAGATTGATGGTTTGCCTCATTGGTGATACTCAAATGGAATTGATAGACTAAACATTGAAGACGAGTTGGAAAGTGATTTAAAAATGTATGCTCGGAAGATATAAATTATGGTAGTGCGAACCAAGGATTTGAATGTGGCTTAAATTTTGATCGACCCCGCTCGAGATAGTATAGTGATTTCATAAGACGAAAGTACTCGGGATATAGATTGTGACAACACAAGGATTAATAGGAAGAATATATAGTTAGTGATGAAATGAATTATATTTTGATGGTTGGATTTTATGTCGTTGGAAGAAATATTGAGTCACAAGAAAGACGTAAGTTGATATATGCAAACAAAAGATGCATTAGAATTGTTCTTTGAGGATGGAACGCAAATAAATTTATGCTTGGTCGAATTCAGACAATATTATCGAAATTGAATTTATGTTTGGAAGAGTGCAATTGAATCATGGATAGTAAGAGATTCAGATTTCGGTTGGTCAATTCATAGGGTTGAAAAGTTTTCATAAGATAGAACATGGACAAATCGAGCGATAACTTTGGAAGATAGTGAAGTTCCTTAGCAAGAATGAGCGATGGCTCTAGATAGGAATTTGCATAATGGTATATGATCAAATTAAAACCTTGATGCAAGATAAATTTGGAAGATTGGTTGGGATTCGTATGTGAAGTTATGAGGATTGTTAGATTTGTTGAGGTGCAATACTTGATTTTGATAAGGAAGTCGCCGAGTGATCGGTTTGGATATGTTTTAGATTCGCAAGGATTGAGTATTGTGTTTAGGTATGTTAGTCATAGTTCTAAGCTTGCCCTTGTGTGACGAGTTATAGCATACCCGTGTATTGAGTAGTACATATTTGTGCATGGCATAGTAGTGATTGAGGTAGAGGATGTGATGGTTAGGTATCATAGATAATCGAAGTGGAATGGATGATATAGTTGCTCGAGAAAATTTTGGCTAAGGCATGAGCATGGTTTGGAATCGAGGAAAAAATTAAAGTGGCGTTCGAGCGATCCTTGAAGTTAGGAAAGACATGTTTGGTTAGATACGAGAAGATGTATCATGGAGCGAGATGTTCGGCGATTTGAGCGATGGTGATGCATAGTTGGAAGAGTGTGCTCAGGAAGTTTCGAGGAAGAAATTTTTTCTGAATGGTGTATTATGTAACGACCCGCTCCGCTCAGCTCAGCAAGATGAAGCATTGGCCAACAACGTTCAGACTTGGTGTTTTGGCTTATGCAGCGGCTCGCTCAGAGTCCCGCTCGGTCGAGGCGAACCCTTATTTAAGTGGATGGCTTCGGTGAACTCGTCTCTGCCTAGCCTTCACACATAATAAAATGGATGTTATATGCTAGTCTCTAGGCATTATTCTTGATGCATGCTAATAAAATGAGATGAATCAACATAGCTAAAGGAATAATCACATCCTGTAGAATATGGAAAGAAAGAACTTGTTGCTAGAGATATTTTTCTTATATGTGTTTTATTTTGTATAAAATTAGAATTCCTCATATTTTCATAGTATAAAATCTCGCACGGTTGCAATACTTGTCAGATAAACTATGCCTCGGTTTAGTGCACTTCAAGGACTATGGTACACTCAGTTTAGCCAGAAGACTATCAAGTAGTCGTTCCGAGGTAGAATCGGAACATAGAAAGTATTCGGGACCATTAGATTGCCAAGAAAGTCCCCAAATTGGGATGCTGCATAAAGATGGAAAGAAGACCGAATGGAGGGGCTAGAGTAGTATGGAAAGAAGACCGAGCAGAAGGACACGAGAAGTATGGACGGATTTGGAGAAGAGACTTGCATGGTCACGGATAACTTGTGCACACAAGATTTAGTTCTTGAACGATATTTGAGGCATCAAAATCATGTCTGTCGGGGAGAACGGTGCTAAGTAAGGAAGTCCTATCACATGACAGGTTCGGGTAAGGCTAGCAAGCGAACTGGAAAGACAATCATCTCGTCGGTGAGTTTGGGACGTCTAGTAAGGCTCGCTACTTAACTAGAAAGACAGTCGTCTCACCCAGTATTCAAAATGGCTTGTGGTGTCAATGACCTTCATATAGATTAAGTCGGTTCGCTAGCGACAATTCGTGTACGAGTCATTGGAGTCGAGACAAGTAATGGATACACGGCATATCATACATTTAGAGAATGAATGTCCGATATACTATATAGTTCGAGTAAAACATGTATGTGACAGAGACACGTTCTAGACACTAAGAGTTTACATAGTATTTCCTTCGTTTTATTAAATATGCTTGGTTAACATAGTTGTATCATTAGGCAGGAAAGACCGGATGGTAAGAACAATAAGAGAACTCAGTTGTTCATTATGTGACACTTATGTTATGCCTGTGACATGAGTACCTTATATTTGCTATATGCCATAAAATTGATCCTAAGACACGACTAGAAAGACAACATAATCAGTTGGTGTACATAACATAATTAACGTGTTGGTTTATTGAGTGGAAGAAAGGTCTTCCCACTAGTGCATTCAATGTACTGATAACCCACCAGATTGCTTGCAGGATACGGGAGTAACTTGTTCATTGCGGAGTTCGCTTTGGTGCCCCGAGGCCACTACCAGAATAAGTCAAATTAGCGACGTAAAAAAGCGTCACTAAATGGCCAAAAAAATGTCGCTAAATAATTTTAGCGACGTAATTAGCGACGTTTTGTTGAAGTCGCCATTAAACTAGTCGCTGACAGAAAAAACGTCGCCAAACGTCACTATTCCGACGTTTTCTAGCAACGTATACGCGTCTCTATATTAGCGACGTGCACCGATGCAACGTTGCTAAATTAGCGACGTGTATTTTTGTCGCTATATGTCGCTAAATTAGCGACGTAGATAGCGACGTTAGTAGCAACGTAAATAGCGACTTTTATAGCTACGTATGTGCGACTCATTTAGCGACGTTGTGCGATAAATTAGCGATGTTATTATGACCTAGCAATACTGCCATGTCAGCAATTTGCGACGGACAGCAACTTGTTTAGCGACATGTGTAGCAACATTTTTAGCGACGTATATAGCGACGTATTCAGCAACGTAATTAGCGACGTGAATAAGCGTCGCTAAACATCATAAAATGTCGCTAAAAATGTCGCTAAAGATACAGTAATAAAAAATGAATACTGAATTATTTCCAAACTATTCTTCCTGCAGTTTATTAATTCACAATTTGTACAAATAGACCCGGAGCAACCCTCTGTTGAATTTGTTGGATTCGCCGACCCTCTTCGGTTGAATACTCAACACCAGTAAATTAACATATATTTAATATGAATAATATAATAAAATTTAAAGAAAACAAAATATTGAAATTATAAACCGAATCAGGAATAATGTCTGAATGCCTCGTCCTAAAGAATATAAGATATAATGTCTGAATGCCTCAAAAATAAAAAAATATTCATAAATGACCAAATATTATAGGTCTGAAACACAAACAATCAATAAACGGTCCTAACTAGGACTACTGCGGATCTGCAGGAGGATGACCACCGGCGCGCATGAAAGATAAGAACAGATCATACTACTCCCGTAAAATCGTCACCGATGTCGATGGAGAAGGCAGTGACGTCAGTGGAGTCTGTGTTGATGTAGGCGCACCAGGAGGACGTATCCGCTCCAACTCTGCTAGTCGCTGGTTGTATGAATTCATGGTAGATAAGAGCCTCGTACTGCTATAAACCATTGAATCCTGCATCATCGTCAGCCTCTCACCCATGAACAGCTGTGATGCATGCAGCTCTGTCATGCTGCGCTCTGTCGACGCTCTAAGATCAGTTGTCAAATCCCGGAGCTCCATGATGCTGTGCTCGAGCATATCAAATCGTGCGATGAGGGTCGCATCGTCCGCCTGCGACTGGGACAGGGGCTGCTCCTCCATCCTTCGCAGCAACTCGTCACGGAGAGACGCAATCTGACAGTCAACGGCCTTCTGGACTCGGGCCAACAACTGTTAGGGCTGTGGGGAATGCGCACTTGTCGGGGAGGCCCTAGATGACTGCATCGCAACAAGGGCACCATAGGATCCCGTGCCGTAGTGCGTACCCCTCTGGAGACCACCAGCAGCGGTCACCCACAGCTAGTCCGCCGACGGAGCTGGAGAGGGCTGCGAGGAAGTACCAGCCTCTCCCGCTGTAAGTGCACTAGCAGTCGCCCGCTCACGCAGCCTAAGATACTCGGCCTAGAAAAGATTGGATACCCGATAATTGCCTAAGTTATATTAAAATTAACACAAAGTAAAGTAATACTTACATAGGTCTGCGAGGCCCTTTCATCAATGAGATTTTTGTCCTTTCGATGGCTGTCCAGGAAGACGGTCACCATGTTTGCATCCCCACCCCTCTGTACCTGTTAAAAATATATTATTTAGTACTAAAATTAAATATTTTTTCTACTACCATTTTATCGTACTTATATTAAAATAATATATCTGAAATAAAAAATATACCAAACGACAGAAATGTTTCGTCATCGGAATCGAGCCACCACATCACTTTGTTGTATTCCGCCTAGCCGCCTTGGCCTTCTCAGACCTTTTCTTGTACCTCGGATCGTCGAATCTAGCCCTCATCGCAGTCCACTGCTCAGGCGTGATCCAACCTTGGATTGGTTTTCCAACGCGATCACGAGCCTTCTGGTCATCCAGAGCATCACGGATAAGCTTGGCGGCAATGGCAGGAAACATCCGCTTGATCAACTCGGCCCGGTACGGAAGATAGAAATATGTTTGCTACAATAAATAATTTAGTAAGTTATATAATATACATAAATTAGAGGATTTATATATTATACTTTTACCTTGAAGTGCGCAAACCAGAACGCCTTCCTCTCCTCCGGAGCTTCAGAGTAGTTGATCCAAGGGCCACCATAGTTGTTCCTCCGAAAGAGGCACATGCGTCTCTGTATCGACGAGGGACGATATCTATACAGAGATAATTATTTTGATCAAAAAAGTCAATATATGATGAATAAAGAAATATACATCGATGTTCCTCTTCGGATTGTTCGGACCCGGGATAATAACGGTTAGGAACATATACGAAGTCTTCATGCACATCCAAGGCGGTAGATTGTACGGAGTGACGATCACAGGCTAACACGAATATTAGGAGCCCGAAAGTCCGAATGGGGTAAAACCATCGGAGGAGTGCCCCAATATGATATTATGCGGATCTGAAGCAAAATCTGGATACTCTCGATCAAAGTGCTTCCATGCTTCTCCATCGGATGGATGATCCAATACTCCTTCGATCTGTTTTCGCCTGTGCCAACTCATATTTTCTGCAGTCTCATTCACCATAAACATCCTCTGCAACCGCGGCGTCAAAGGCAATTAGTGCATCGAATCGGTAGGCTTCTTTGTACCGACATACTTTCCTCTTCCAGTAGCCTTGCAGCGATCAGTACCACAGAATCTGCACGCATCTTCATCCTTGTCGTATTTGTAGTACAACATGCACCCGTTGCGACATGCATCGATTTTCTTATATCCCATCCAGAGCAATCTCACCATCCTCTTAGATCGGTAGAAGTCTTTAGGAAACTTTGCATCCTCTGGTAAGATCTTTATAATCAAATCCATCAGTCGGTTATAGCATTCTTGCAATATGTTAAAAACGGACTTGATGCTCAAGAATCTTGTAACAACCTCCAACGGTGAATGATCTTCACAACCAGGATATAATGGAGTCCTTGCATTCTCCAACAACTCCATGAACTTCGCAGGATCGGTATTCGGTGCCTCCTCAGCTGCATCATGATTGTTCGGATCGAAACTAGGCCCTGCCGCATCAAAAATCATATTCACCCACCCGTCGTCGTAAGCAACGTGGTCGTAGACATCCATATACGGCTCCACATAAGGCTCCGACTCCGATGCTAAAGACACAAGTTCTCCGTGTGTGGTCCACTGATAGTAATTCAGCGTGAAACCCTTCGAGTACAAATAATATGTGACTTCTACTTCTGGATGATATTTCAAGTTACGATATCTCACACATGGACACTTAATTTTGGTACCGTCCATGTACTGAGGGAACGCCTTGGCGAACTGCAGGAACTGTTGTACACCCTCAATGAATTCATCCCGCACACCGCACATGTCATCAGGATGACAGTTGTACATCCACAAATGATGACGCAGATAGTAATTCATATCCATTTCTAGATACTTCTGTAGCAAAAATGAATATACAATTACCTTCAAGTATATACTCATCGTTAAATACAGTACATGCACTGATACTCCTAGTCCTAGCATATATACTCATCGTTAAATACAGTACATGCACTGATATTCACTACTACCTTCAAGTATAGTTGTTTGAGTGAGCTCGGGTCACTAGGGAGAGCAGTTCACAGTTTTCAGTGTGCATATATACTTATCAGCACTTGTTTCTACTTATGAAATATATTCTAGATATTGTTCTGTATTGTGATATTCTACCTTCTTTATGGCACACATAAAGAATCAGTTATTACTATTATATGTTATAAAGTTTTCCATTGTTTGATACTTAACTGTCAATGAACTTATAACCTGTTGTTTCAACACCATTTAGCACATTTTCCATTAACTTATCATAATTATGAAATCTTGAGTGTTGTTGGAGAACAGATTTGCAATTTTTGTGCTTTAACAATTTAAGTTTATTAATACCATGAATATTATATCTCTATACCTTTTTATCACTAAAGAACTATTAGATCCAATATTTCAGCTAGATAAGTTAAAGCTTGTAAACCCCCTAGACCAAATTTAGGTTTACTTAGCTTAGATAGAGAGATTAGGGTTAATTTGGTGCCAATTAGAATTAATATGCAGTGTTTATATATTTGTACAATATTTATATCACTTAGTACGCTTTACCGTTGCTTCGATAATTGGAGCACAACCCTAGTATTTACCTTCAAACAAATTCCATACACATTTCCTAGACATGCCAGACTACCCATCTGACCTTTGTGTAACTCTTAATTACGCGATATTGTGCTTCATTTTAGCTGCACAATATTCATTATAAACATCCACGTATAAATCCCAATAAATACAACCTTGTGCAATTGACATTCCAATCGAAATTGGAGACACAACCTCAACCCATTTTCATACAACCCAAATAAGGACATTGTTTTATTCTGAATCAGCCATGTCCATGACAACTGCGTTTCACAAAATCTTACTCCCATATAAATCCAATTAATTGAAAGGCATCGCTTGCAAAAAATTTAATTAAATTAATGTGAAGACCAACCTCACCCAAAACTAGATCCAACCTAGCCCATGTGCACCCTACACCCTTTCATATGGACATGTTCCCCACCCCAAAGAGCCCTGGTCGGCCCAATTCCCGAGGACAGCCCCTCTTTCTCTCTCTCCTATATAAACACATTTTTCTCTCTCTTTAAACCCTAAAAACCCAAAACCCTAGCCGAACCCTAACTTTTACACCCCTAATAACCCGTCGACCCCTTCCCCGATCACCAACCACCGCCTGCCAGCACCATAGCCACCACCAGCGCTACCTGACCGCCTACCCCTCCCTGTCGACGCTCACCACCGTACCCCAACCGCCTGCAGCCGACAGCCACCCCCATCAACCATCAACACCCCCTCATCACCCGACTCCCCTTCCCCCCAACTTCCAAACCACCACCTCCAGTACCCTGACCACCGCCAACCACCACTGCCAGCCTGACCGCCGCCTTCCCCACAACCAGCACCACCCCCAACTGCCAGCACTGCCAAGCCGCTGTTGCCGAGGCCGCTGCTGCGACTACTGCCGTTGCTACCCCGTACGACGCCGCAGCTCCGCCCCCACGCCGGAGGACAGCCGTCGATGAGCACAGACCCCCCTCGCTCAGCCACGACTAGATAAACATCTTATTGCCCTCATTTTCTTTAGGTGTCGTTGTATCGTTGTGTCGTCGAGTGGACACAAGTAAAGTAAGTGAAACCCTAAGGACAACATGTGTGGGTGTGTGTTATTTAGATTAGTAATTCATGATTAATAATTACTTAAATAATATGACTTGTTATTAAGGACTTTGTATTTCACCTAAAAACCTAGACATTGACCAAGTACACATTAACAGGAGAAATAAGGACATGTATTGTGTACAAACATAAGTAGTTTCATAAACACATAAATTTGGTAATTTAGTGCCTTGAGGTGCACGGTAACTGAGGACAAGACACGTGTACATCTTAGCTGCGTGCACACGCGACTTTGTAGTTGACTAGCCATAACCCTTGCATCAGTACCTAAGAGCAGCGTAGTATTTCTGTGTATATTATTTTAGTGTCTAATGATCGAATGGCTATATTATATTATATGTATAGGGTCGCTGGACCAGTCAGGAGATACTTCAGGAGCAGGCTATTGGCATTCGCAGCTTGAGGACCCAGGCAAGATACCTTGCCATATTTACTGTTTAATTTAAATTATGCAAATATTGTATGATATCTTGTTGCATTATTTTATACAACTGTGCGCGTCCGAGATTGACTCGGGTGCAGTCGACGAGTACGTCGATAAGTAGTGTACTTGACCTAGTCGCTAGCAGACTCACCCTATTGGGAGGATACGCTGATATCTTTCGAGACCTGACACCCTTACACGTATCACGGTGACAACTACATGTTAGGATGCGGGTCCGCGTACCCGACTAGCTATCAGTGCATGTGACATGCATCACGGTTTAGTACATAATTCAGGATTCTATAATTAGTAGAGACTTGGCATATAGATACGTGGTGTGCACGTCGTGTATTCGACTTGTATATCTACAGTGGGCGGGGAGGACAACTAGTAGGCGTATGGGATACACACATTGGATTTTGTAGTATCCGGAGGAGCCATGGATCCAATGACTTCATTTATTCAGATGCCACGTTCTTCGGAGCGATATGGACGATATACTATTTAGATGCCACGTTCTTCAGAGCGATATGGACGATATACTATGCAGATGCCATGCTCTTCAAAGTATGGACGTTATGCCTACACCTATCCATACGTACCAATGTTGTCCTCACATTGCATTCACTTAGATGGTTAGCACACCCTTTTATTTATTCAGTATTTATTTATGGCATGCTTCTATGTATCTTGTTACGTCCCTCTGAGGATCTGGTTCCTTTCCAGATTTGGATGAGGCATATTATTCCACTGTGTACGGACCCGGACAGGAGACGAGGTACGCATCCGAGGAGGAGCTAGAGGTGCTACCGTCAGAGTTCCCGTGATCATTTGGTAGGCCTTCTGTCTAGGATTGGAGCATCATTATCTAGTCAGCCGATGCCTTAGTCATTACTCTTTTTATCTGTCTTTCAGTACTATTATTTTGTCATAGTAGTGGGTTTGTTCCCACCAGACATTTTTGGGTTGTACTATGATATTGCAGATTGGCGTTTATTTTCCAGTATTTATTCTAGTACTTTTGGTTATATTATGGATGAGATTAGATTACCTGTTTGATGTTGATATTGGACTTGTTAGTAATTTAGGACAGCGTAGCACTCTTCGTTAGGATCCATTAAATTGGGATATCCTTGGAGACGTGTCAGCTGGCTATTGTCACGTGGCTTGGTCCCGTGTATTTTGGGTCTGGGACGTGACAAAGCTGGTCAGGCAGAACTAAAGTATATATTCTCGGTATGTTACAAGATAATAGCTATTGGCTTAATATATGCTTGTATTTCAATATAAGGGTTGTGGTCATGCTTAATTAGGCCGAATTTGCATTGTTGATGATTTTCTAGAACTAGTCAAGAAAATATTTTGATAGAAAACTTATCGCGCTTTTAAAAGGTACTCTAAAAAGTAACTAGCTTATCAAAACAATAAACAAAGTCAGATATTACAAAACAACTTATATTGTGGCTTTTTATATAAATAAGCAAAAGTGCTTCTTTTTAATTTCAAATTCTGATAATGGTACATACACTTAGATAGCCCGGTTGGAAAGATCTTCTTGAACTCAACGAAGGATGAGTTTGATAATAACAGGGGCCTGGGGGCATAGACTATAATTCTTTGTTCCCACCATTTCCTCGCTGACTGACCGAACTTTACTTTATATATTGATATAAGAACAGTACAAAGCACTAATTAGCTGGCTACTGACCTAGAAAGTCATATAAGTGAGAGCAATCAACAGCCGTGCAGCAAGAAGCATCGGCCACTGAGCAGTATACTCAGCAAGGAGGTGGCAAGTGAGAGCAATCAACATCAAAGAAGATCAACAGCAGCAACAAGTACAGTTTGTATGCATTAATGCACTGAGATGCAAGCATGGCACATCAATGAGTAGTCCCAGTGCAGTTTCAGCATAGTGCAGCAAGCCAAGGCTTGCATTAGCAGTCAGCAAGAACATAGAGCACGTGTCTGTCATATGTGCGTGTCGTGTCTGTCACGTGTGTGTCGTGTCTGTGTCTGTTTTGGGTTAGGGTTAGTGTCACGTGTGTGTGTGTGTCGTGTTTGTGTTAGTGTCTGTCACGTGTGTGTGTGTCGTGTCTGTGTCATGCCGTGTCCTGTGAGAGAGAGAGAGTTAGGGTTTACCTAGAGGAGGAGGAGGGGGACGCCGGAGTAGGCCACTGTGGAGGACGCCGGTCGCCGGAGAGGGGGGAGAAGAGGGGGCGGGTTTTAAAATTTTGGGAGATTTCGACAGAAGGGGGAATCAGAAACCTATATTAAAATTTAAGCGACGTTTAGCGACATCAAATTATGACGTCTCTAATAAAAATATTTTTCGACGTTGTAGACGTCGCTAAATACGTCGCTACATATTTAAAATATAAACGTCTCTAAATACGTCGCTAAACATCGCTAAAATATAAAACTCAGCGACGTTTAGCGACCTCAGATAACTTATAGAGACTATTCTTTTAAAAAACTGAATTATAGTCGCTAAACGTCGCTATATGTCACCAAACAGCGACTTAGCGACGTTAATATTTGGAGTCGCTGAAATCTTTAGTATTAGCGACGTTTTACTTCGACATCGCTAATCCCGCAATTTTTAGTAGTGGGCGTTGGAGCTCATTCTAACGTCTTGGATATATGTGACAACCGGACCTTTAAGCTCACATATACGGGACATAATATATTAGAATATCATTATCCATTGTATTCATTTTCAAGTTGTAAACTGCATGGCACGATATATTATAATGTGAGAGAGAGAGAGAGAGCTTGAGCGATTGTACTATTTGGCCTAGCACCATTGTAGGCTATCCAATATCAATAAAAGAGATTTGTTTCATTCTATATACTTGTGTTATTCAACTTTTCTACTTAGGGACTATATGTGCGTCTCTGTCATTTAGAATTTCAATCGGCCGTTTCGGTGCTTGACTTGCGTGAGCATAATTTAGGCTTGCGCGGCATCACGCCCAGCGAGTACGTTAGGTTCTGCGGAGCTGGGGTGTGACATTATGTTTTATTAACTAAGTTCTATGTGCATGCATAGTCATGGACAACTTGTGCATAAGGTTTCGTTTTCTAGAATGGTATCTGCGACTACGAAACTAATTCAGCTTAGGAGGAACATGGATAATTAGTGCCAAGTTATAAGGCACATGGATTATGGGACCTCTAATGAGGTTAGCTACATGTACTGCGGAGGAGGCCATAATCCCCTATGCGTTCACTACTGACCTTCATATATAAATTGCATATCTAATTATATCTTCTATAAGGAAGAATATGGTAATCCTTGTTTGTAGGAAAGGACAATGGTTAAATATAGAATACAAAATGTGAATATGTTGCATAGTCATGCATATTATGTTTTATTAACTAAGTTTCATATGCATGCATGGTCGTGGATAACTTGCACACAAGGTTTCATTTTCTCGAACGGTATTCGTGACCATAGAACCGATTCGACCCAGGAGGAACATGGATAATTGGTGCTAAAGTATAAAGCACATGGATTATGGGACCTCCAGTGAGGCTAACTACCTGCATTATGGGGGACGCCATAATCCCCTAAATAGTCCAAGATGGTACGTTCACCAGTGACCTTAATATAGATAAATTGCATCATTAATTATGTCTTCTACAGAGAAGAATATGGTAATACATATTTTTAGGGAAGGATAATCGGTTGTATGTAAGAATAATCGTTTGGTGATACATATTATGTTTTTACATTCATGCGTAATGAATTGTTAATTAACCTAAAAAAAGATTTAAAAAAAAGTTCACTAATAATCATGTATGCTTTCACATGATTACTGTGTTGATTTTTGGTGAATCAGGCTAATATTGCTCACTAGTACATTCTCTGTTGTATTGACCAACGTCTTCTCATGTGCTGGAAATCAAGGAGACGTGCAAAGGCGCTGAAAACTGGTCCAACTTCTTAAAAGTTTTGTCTATATTTTGAAGCTTCCAATTTCGTTTTGAAGACTTTCGCTGAAGTTATTTTTTACTTTAATGTTAGTAAAGGGATATGATGTATGAAAAAAAAAATCTTATTTTGTCGTTTCAAAGTTGTAAGCCAAGTTTGACACTTTTCTACCTGACTGTTTAAGAGCCTATGTTTCCATTATAAATTATCAATAAAGAATTATTTCTTCTGTGTTATGTAAATATTCAATTTTTCTGTTTTATCTGTTGTAAAGTTCTACAAAACACAAATACTTTATAAATGTACACGAGCATGCCTTGTACAAGCGCAACTTAGATTTGTACGACGTCACGTCCAGTGACGACTTATTGATTCGGAGGAATCAGGACGTGACACTTTCTCTCTTGAAGATTGCATGCAAACTTGAGAATGCTCTCTTCCTTGTTGTATTTGCCGTTAAAATAAGTCACTATAATCTCGAGACAGTTCTAGCCATTCAAAATGAATCAACGAACTAGATTAAATGTTAAAAATAGCTCAACCCAGGCCCGACGACATGTCGTCGGCACCGGTATGTCGGTGATATGCTTAGTGAGCATACAATTTCGTTCAAAAGTTAATGAACATTTTTTGCACTTTTAAGCACACTGATGGTATATCGATGGTATGTCGATTCCTCTGATACTCTCCAAAAATAGCTCAAACGAGTCTCGTTTGGTCGTCTTTGACTTTCCGAACTTTTAAGATACACAGATGACACTTGTCGCACTACAAGATACCCAACCTAACAGTCCCAAGGTTCAACACTGAAATTTCTGATCCATTGTCCAATGTATATTTTAAAGTATTAATTGAAACATAATAACAATAAGAAAAACCAAGTGACATTCAAAAAAAAAAAAGGGTGTAGATTCCTACCTAACAAAGCACACAACAAAACCAAGAGATTGTTTATGACCAAGTCCACTATTATCATTTGCCTTCTTCCTTCGTTTATTTAATTAGCACTGCCTTTTTGTTTTTCGTATTGCCTACTAGCTACAGCATATTCTTGGAATCTTATTATATATTAAAAGACTCTAATCAGAAGTCCATAATGTAAACGCCTTCCGGGTCAAGGCACACAGCTTTAGAACAAAGAAAACAATCTTTATTTTATTCTAATACTTGGGCTATAAGAAAAACCAAAATTCATTTATTCTAATTAACCCTTCAAAAGAAAAGAAATTTGTATAATGGTCAGTGAAGACTGCATTGTAAAAAATATTCTGCAAGAACATGAATAGTAAAAAAAAATGGTACATCGTAAAACAAATTAAAAATATATACTCTTATAATATGTTTTAAAAATGGCTAAAAATTGAGCCGTCTAAGTCGTTTAAAAATATATACTCTTATAATTTGTATAATTGAGTCGTTTATAAATTGAGCCGTCTAAGTCGTTTATTAAAAAAAATTACTGAAAGAAAACTAACTTTCTCTCCTTTGTTTTGCACAAATAAATATTTAAAAACTAAATTTAAGTCTATTTAAAAATTAATTTAAAAATATAAAATAAATAAATTATTTAATAAATTTTAATTCAAATATATTTAAACATTTGAACTGTTTTTCAATAATATTATAAAAATATTTATTTTATGTGCAACGCACGTGAATTAGTATTTATAATGTGTTAGAGAGAAATAGATATTAACACTTAACGAAAAAGTAGTAAAATTTTAAGACAAGGAGCTTAACCCATGCCTGCTATTCTTCACCTAAAATGTTTGGATGATGTCATCTCCCATTATGTGACATCTAACATGATAGGTGATATGATAAGTTTTAACCGAAACAATTAATTACCAAAAAAATTTAATCTTATGTTAATTTTAATTTTAATTTTAATTTTAATTTTAATTTTAATTTTAATTTTAAACTTAACGTTAAAATTTTTTATGTCTGCTATTATATTAGATGTCACATAATGTAAGATGGCATTATCTAAATTTTTTGGATGACCAATAGCATTTTTGAGCTTAACCCAACTGACGGGTAGTTGCCTTTTGGGAACACTCCGGACATCTGATGTGGCCGACAGGAATTGAGCCACGGAAGGACATATATATATATATATATATATATATATATATATATATATATATATATATATAAAGGAAAATTAATTTATAAATAACTTCTCAAGAAAATTCAGACTCCACTACCATACAAATGGATATACCATTACAATATTTATAAAAGTTACATTCCCTCCCAAACATGTCAATATTCAATATATGAAGTTATCCTTTTTGAGTATATCTATTACATCAGATTAAGATTAAGTAGTGTTTAATAGTTAATTTGAATTAGACTTACTTAGGTCTCCCTATCAACATCCATTGACAATATCGGAAAGAGAATTTTTCTAGAACATGTTACTTTTGTCTTTGGTCACATATATCATGCATGACAGAAATTGGCTATTGATAAAGTTATTCTCTTTTACATTGCATAATCTAAACTCCTTAGACTTAAATATAACTCCTGATGAGAGTGAATTGTTGGTAAATGTAGGAGATTTCTCATTTCACCGAAAAGATGAAGACATCAACCCCTTAAAGTAGAAGAAAAGAAGAAGCACCGGGAATGAGGAAATTAAGTAGTGACATTCCTTTCTTGGGGTTGTTATTTCATGATGAAGACATCAACCCCTTTTCCTTTTCTAAGACATATTTACTTCTTCGAACAAGTCTCCATCGTATTGCTTGCATACTGATACATAAAAATAGTGTGAGAGCAGTGGGTCCAAATGACATGCAATTCAGTCTGTACAAAGTTCCGTACATATCGTAGGATATCTCAATATATATATATATATATATATATATATATATATATATATATATATATATATAATCAGAAATTTTTATATAGAGCATTGTATTTTGATTAAATTACGCACAGAGAATTAAATTTGTAAAAAATTATAAGGAGAGAACAAAAACGCCATAAGCAATGACGTTTTCGTTCTCTCTAATTTTTTAATAACATAAAAGTCAAATACCTTCTTACTAAGTGCGTTTTTAATATTTTTTTTTTTTTTTACGTTTACAGATTTCAAAAAAACGAAGATTAAAAAAAGAAATCGAAAACTCCTTGATAAGGGTGTTTTCAAAAAAAAAAAAAAATCTTTCCAAAACGTCCTTAGTAAGAAAACTTAGAACTTTTTATAATTTTTAATTATTTTTTAAAAAGAAATTTTAATTGAAAAAAAAAACACAAAGAAGATGGCTCCGGACGTGGAATTTTTTTTAAAGGCATTTACAATTTTTTATTTTTGCAAAAATAAAATAAAATGAAAAAGAAAATCCAACGTTTTCACTTTCGCTTTAAGTTTTTTTTATTCTTTAAAACTTGAAAACGTCATTGCTAAGAACGTTTTATCTAAAAAAAAAAAAAAAAAATTTATTTTATTTTTTACTGGATCTGTGGAAAAAAAATTGATAAAATGCCCTTGCTAAGGGTGTTTTCGACTTTTATATTATTAAAAATATGAAGATAACGAAAACTCCTTTGCTAAGGGCATTTTTGTTCTCTCCTTATAATTTTTATAAACTTATTTCTCTATGCGTAATTTAATCAAAATATAATGATCTGTACGAACAATTTCTGATATAAAAACAAAAATTCTAAGTTACACATTATAGATATTAGAAGACATGCATGCATTACAAAGTATTTTTTTTCCTCATCTTTTAAATGTATACTTGTATGACAATCTATTTTGAAATAGTATAGACTATTTTGAAGTTAAAAAAAAAAATTTGAGACTGTAAACATCTATTGTAGTTGGAAATATATAATTATTAGCGGTTAATAATTATGATAGTGAAAATGTGTAATTTATATGTTTTAATCTTGGCATATATATATATATATATATATATATATATATATATATATATAAAAGATTAGAAAAATTATAATATAAAAGTTTTACGGTGAAGTCTAAATTTTTTTATTATATCAATATATATGCACAAGTGTTATGAGTATGCATAAGTGTTATATGTATATTATATAACTATCTATATTAAATTTAATGAATAATTTTAATTAATAAATATATATTTTTGGAAGAAAAAAAAATTTTGGTAAAATATTAAAATTTTCTAGGGATTTTTTGACTTTAGTCCCACTTAATAAGTGGTATTTAGACTTACATCCCACCTTTTAATTTTATTAGACTTTAGTTCCACTTTTGTCACGAAAAGTATTTATTTTGTCACCAAAAACCGTCGTCAAATATTTTTTTTGACTTTTTTTTGACAAAATGGGACTAAAGTCTAATAAAATTTAAAAGTAGGATGTAAGTCTAAATACCACTTATTAAGTGGGACTAAAGTCAAAAAATTTTAATTTTCTATTATACTGTGGTATAGATATAAGATTAATATGTAGAAAGAAAATAACAAGCCAATGCTTCTCTTTGTACTTGTTCTCTCCCCAGTCCAGATTAAGACCAAGGCAAATGACGAGCCAAGTAAAGGAAAGGAATACATAGAATAAGAAATTTTATTTTAGCGGTTACCTAAAGGTCCCAACGATCTACGTTATTCTCCATTAGTTGATTTCTTCATTAGTAAGAGAGAATGACTACAGTGTATATAATGTGCTCAAAGACGCGTGAGGAATTGTCACAAGTCGTACTGATTTTCGATTGGCAGACGCTAAACAAGAGAGAGCCCACTCCACTCCTATGACCAAGTCGGATCACAAGTACTTTTTACTTGGTTACTTACTGGGTTTAGGTGGAAGAACATCTCTATTCTAAGAAACATCCGGATATTATTTATATATTCGCAAACGTGGTGGATTGATTGGTCATCGGAGTGGAATGGAAACTAGTTTTAGAGTAACGGTTACCAAAGAATCCGATTTTAAATGATTTTAAGTAGCGACTTTTAAGCTAAATCAATTCATGTTTGGTAACGAACGGTTCTGAAATTTTTTTTACAAGAACAAATAAAATAAAATAATTAAATTTCACAAAACCAATCGATTTGGGGTGTTTATAAAGCCACACAAAATTATATTATACAAATTTTGGGAGAGCTTTGAGCCGACCAAAACCAGTGTCTCATAAAAATTATCAAGTAGAGGTTTTCATAGATGGTCAGTTCAAAAATATCCCAAAATCGGTGAAAACACCATTACCAAGCAGACCCTTAATGTGGAAAACATTTCAGAGTGTCGTCGACATCTTCTTTGTGTCGATCTATGTGTCGGAGAAGTTCGAGAAGTTGAAAGCGATAAAAGTGGTTCGATTTGAGCGCGTTTTAGACATTAAAAAGCAATATCAAAATCAGAGATATATCACTACCTGTGTAATGCCGATATACCGGTGTGACATATTTTTGTTCCAGAATGGTTCTGATAAGTGGACAATTAATTTTTGGTATACCGTCGGTATACCGGTATCAGGATTGAAGGTCAAAATTGGATGTTTTATTAACACTGTTGGATCGTGTGATCAACGGTCAAGATCTTTTCGGTATTGTGGTACTTTAAATAGGTGTATTCTAATTCTAATTATAATCCCCATAGATTACTATCAAAGGTAAAAGTTTTCTTAAGGTGACCATTTTCTAAGGAGAGGAAGGAAGATTCGGAGATTCGGAGGTTGATTGGAAGAGATCAATCGCTTCGAGGTGTTCTATAATTGTTCAACATTGTCATTTTATCTTTGATATTCCTTTTGCACTAATTGTAATCTATTTCCATCTAATGAAGTATTGCAGTGATCCATGTGGATAGGTAGATGAGCTTATAAAAAGTCAGTGTATCTTCTTATTCTATTAGTGGAGTTTTTTTTTTTCTCGGGTTAGACTTCAATCGTCCTGTGATTCTACGTAAAAATTTTGATGTTTGCACAGTGCTAAACTTTAGATTTTGAGACTTGAGACAAAATTTAAAAGTGGTGCCCTCAAAGCTTACCGTTCATATAACTTTTTTTTTGCATCAACAATTATACAATAGTATTATCAACACAAATTTCAAAAATATGAAACAATAAAAATTTTAATATTCAAAATAATATATGTCATAATAAAATACTAATAAAATTGAAGATGTTTCAAAAAAAAATTGTAGCTTATTCTATTGTTCAATTACCTCCAAGAAACATACACAAAAAGAGAGAAGGGGGGTATTGATAACGACAAAAGGGTAAAGGAGATTGAGAATGTCAAAGTGTTTGAGCAACAGAAAAGAGAGAGAATTTTGACAGCGATCAATAAAATTCTCCATGTCTGACTAACTAACTTATCTCTTGGTATTCTAGTATATTACATTCAGATATCCCATAACAAAACAAAAACTGCAAAATAAAAAAAATTAGAATGAGTCTGCTAGACTTTTGTTCAGAATTAGACATACATACATTAAATAATATAAAATATTGGTGTCCACTAAAATTTTGGGGCTAAGGCAGCCGCCTCGTGGGTCTCATATAAAGTCCAGGCCTGTATTTGTGTTGTGCTTCTTTTGTGATTTGGCATATTTGGTTTGTGCTTTTATTTCGGCCCTCACCAAGTCTCTTGGTTTGGGAGAACAATTTTCTCATTTTGTTTCCAATATAGTGATATCAGAGCAGTGGTTGCCATGTTTCAAGAGTTGATACTCAAATCGAATGCAAATCATGTGTGAATGATAAACATAAACGATTTTAACTATCGCTATTGGCGAAGCAAGATGAGAGATTTATTGTTCGTCAAGAAGCTGCATCTTTGGGTATTTATTTTCGAAGAGCCCAAAGAAAAATTTGATGAGAACTAAAATTTGAGCATATACATATGTATGGGTATATCATTTAGTTCGTGGACGAGAACGTGCATAATCACGTTGCCAATATTGAGAACCTAAAGGTGTTGTAGGACAAGTTGGAATCATTGTATGTAAAGAAGACTGGAGTAAATAAATTATTCCTGATCCGACAGATGATGGGTCTTAGATATAATGATGGTTCATCTAGTAAAAATAACTTGATTAAGTTACAGGGCTTAGTTGACCTATTATTCTCTATGGGAGTAAAGTTTGACGGCAAGGTACAAGGACTTTGCTTGTTATGTACTTTGTCAGACTCGTGGAAGATCGTATGAGTGTCCATGATCACTTATGCTCCAGAAGGCATGATTAGTCTGAAGTTTGCTAATTAGGGTATTAAATGAAGAGATACGAAAAAAAAGTGAAGACACGTCGTCTACATCTCACTCATAGGCATTTGTTTTAGAGAGTCGAGAAATGAGTAAAAGCAAGGGTCTAAATGGCGGCAGGGACAAGAGCATAAGAAAGTCTAAAATTGGTATAAGAACCTGAATGTTACCATTATGGCAAAAATGGTCATTTCAAGAAAAAAATATTTTGCTTGAAAGAGAGAAGAAGGGTGACAAAGAAATCAAATTGATTGTCTCAGCACATGGAGGCGATGTTATGATTATGGATGATGAGGTTATCATGAACCTTGCATGTGATAATAATTTTTGGCTAGTGGAGTTAGGACTTCGACACACATATCTCACAACAGGGCATTGTTTGCCACATACACAACAAGAGATCGTGAACTATTGAAGATGGGAAATAAAAATGTGTCAAATGTTGTGGCTATAGGTGATGTGCATTTGAAGACAAATATGGGAGAAATTCTTGTGCTCGAAGGTATTCATCATGTCTCGATGTTCATTTCAACTTGGTGTCGGTTGGAAGATTGGATGATGAGAGATTGTTCAATCTCTTTGGAAACTATCAGCGAAAACTTTATAGAGGTTTGTTGGTGATTGCCAAAGGAAGCAAGAAGTCTGACCTCTATATGAAAGGGAACGGACATGGGACACAAGTGGTGAACGCATCCAGTGATGTGTCTACCCAGTTGTGGCACAGACAGCTTAGCCATATCAGGAAGAAATGAATGAGCTACTTGTTGAACATGAAAATAATTTCAGGACTGAAGTCTACAAAAAATTAGACAGGTGCACGAACTACATAGTTGGAAAGCAGCATAGGGTATATTTCCAAAGTTACCCATCTTCAAGGAAGTCGACGTTGATCGAATTGATTTACTCGAACATATGTGGTCCAAAGGTAAAATTTTATTATCGATGCTTCTTATTTTATAACATTTATAGACTATTATTTTAGGAAATTTTGGGCCTATATTATAAAGACCAAGGATCAGGAGCTTTCAACTTTCAAGGAGATTCAAACCTCCGCTGAAAGGAAGATTGGCAAGAAGTTAAAATGTGTTCGGTCTGATAATGGAGACGAATACATTGGTCTATTTGATGCTTATTGCAAAAAGTAAGGTATTCGACACTAGAAGTCTCCACCAAAGATGCCTTAGTTAAATGATGTAGTGGAACGTATGAACAAGACCTGATAGATAGGGTACGGTATTTGCTCTCAGGGGCAAACTTATTGGGCAAATATTGGGATGAGGCTCTCAACACTGTTATTTATGTTATTAATTTGTGTCATGTCCCAGATCCAGAATACTGGAGAGCGGGAGAATGACTCATCCAACTGTACCTTACGGAATACTGAAGTAACCCGCAATGTATTAAGGTTGTCTAAAGATGAGGAGGTGTGCATACTACAATCAAGTCTCATAGGGTCAAGAACTTCTATATCTCAATCATTTAATTAAGTAGTAATAACATAGAATATTTCAGAATAAGCTGTAAGGTATTCCAAACGCCGCATCAGAATATTCTAGAGATCTAGAAATACAAAATAATATTCCAAATACACAATCAACAGTATACATACAGTTAGTAAGTTGCAGTCTGAGTATAAATACAGTCATGTAGGAAACTAGTGTCCAGATTTGCCGGCTAAGAGGTGCTGATTGGCTAAACGTCCAATAGATATAGTTTATAAAAGACGAGCAGTGAAACAAGAAACCCACTCGTGACCCTCAACAGTCATCCTTCTGATACGTGCCATCAGTGAGGGTGAAGTAAGCTTGATCCTCCGGTGCTGGCTCTAAACCTGGCCATGCAAAACTAGTGGGGTCAGAAACCAAATAGCAAGTACCACAAAGGAAGCACGAAATGAAGAAACAAAACCAAATTTATAGCATGAGATACATGAGCCAACAATTAATGGCATATGTCTCATCCATGACATGATATGACACCACTTCACCAAATAAGGACATTAAGTGCCATATCATATCAAGATAGAATACGTTCCTTGATTATGGTCAAGCTAAAATATTCTGCATCGTAGTTTTGGTCCACAGTTTATCGTAACACAACAGCACAACCCAACAACCAAATAAGGACATGAGTTGAACTATCATGCCACAACATCTTGTGTCCCTAATTCCACTCAACATAAGGCACAATACACAAGAAGAGATACAATAGGAGAAAATAATATAGCTTCAGTGGAGTATCGTAATACAACAGCGCAACCCAATACGCAAACAATGACATGGGTTGAATCATCATGCTACGATAGCCCACTTTTCTGGCTAGGCACCTATACAAGCAAATTAGACGGCCAATCATGTATTACTGCTTGATATATGATTTTTGGATTTTCTCAGTAATGCAATATATAAGTATTCTCAGATCATGCCATAATCGAGTAAGACTGGCTGAACCAATGATATACAAGCAAGAATATATGTAAAGATGCACCAATCCCTCGCAAGGGCCCTGAGCTAATTAATAATCAGTAATAGTTCCAGGCTTTCTATAGGAAAGATACTGGCTCGGTATTAAAATTAAATCAGATATTGTACTCCACTAGTATGGATGATATACAGTATCTGTGGTAGACAGCCTTTACTCCTAGCTAATTTAGGGTGGTTCGATATGCACAATCTCGAAATATCGTTCCCTCCCAATGCTCTACAATTAAGTTTCCTAGTTAACCCTAGGTTAGTTAGAATCTTATGTTGTGGTCACATGAATATTCCTTCTTAGATGTCGTACCTTAAGTACGGACACTCTTGATACGAACCCCTATTGTCACTCGAAAGTTAAATCTGGATTCACCCAAGTGTGATACAATAATCAATACTATCTAGCCACGACTAAAGTTACTATCCAACTACCAGATCTGTGCATGAAAATAACTACATATATCACATAGCAGGAGTATGTGGTACAATGACTCACTATATATATCAAGTAGCACTCTCGGTACGATCAAGTGTACCAGAACGGATACAATAGTTAGGGCAGGAACAAGTTCTAGTATCTAGATCAAGGATAATTTATCAGATAGCAAGTTATTCAGGACATGTTAGTCTAATAATGGTCACATCAATTTATCAATTTATTATATCGATGAATGAGATTAAGAGTAGTACGAGAATCCCTCGAGATCATATCCACAACCCTTAAACCAAACAAGGACCGGGGTTACAGAACGTCACCCGAGTTGAACTACGCATATTATTCTATCCAAGGTATAATAAGGTGATCAAGAAAAAGTAATCTAGTTAACAAGTAAAATAACAAATGCATACAAGGTGTCACGCCCGTGATCTCCCGCAGGCTATTTCGGCCGTTCCCGCTAGGCGGGAATCATCCTCGCCAGCGCTCCCGCGGAACGATCGCTTGACCCATCAGGGTGTGATGCCGTACGAACGTGAGCCACGCCCGTGCAAGGCCATGGTTCGTTGGCTGGCGGCAAGAGTTCTAAGCCACAGAGTCGCACAGATTGTCCGAGTGCAGCGGAGTCATGAACGCATAGGCGATTTGGTAACAGGTTCACTGAGTTGACAATATAGCGGAAGCATTGAAACACAAGTTGAAGTAAAACAAGCTCTTTTATTGATATGAACAAGTGTTACAAGCGGCGTATAGCCGAGATTACAAGTCGCTCAAGCCTTTCTCTCTGAAACAGTAAAAGCGTGCCAAGTGGCTACAACTGTGGAATGATTGTACAGGCGATGTTCAGGCGAGTTCGAGCTATGTTCCAACATTATGTCTTGTTTATGTGCTTCTGTTCTGGATGCACCGTTGCTTCGGAGTGATCTTCACACCTTAGCACGCACGAAGGAGGCATCCGCACCGAACGAGGTTCTCCCGCACCCTGCATACAAACTGGTGGATTATCAGTACATTGAATGCACTGGTGGGGAAGCTACTCGTCCGCTCGACAAATCCAAACACGTAATACAGGTTCCGTGCACAACTATTAAGTTGTCTTTCTAGTTGCCTTAGGATCAGTTTCATGCAAACATTGAATAGCCTAACGTGTCGGGCAGTGCGCCGTGCGATGTTTGAGGAAACACGGCGAGACTTACCAACTTACCATTTTCCTTCCCTGTCCAAGGCAAACATGATTAATTCAAGCACGGGCATGTATATACATTCAGGGGCAATAACATATGCAAACATGAGTATGGTTATATTGTTCAAGTTTAAACACACGAGGTGGACAGAGTCATGGATAAGGATAACATGCAACGAGAGCACACGATGAACACACGATGCGCTACAAGTTATCCCATCCGCACACGATGACTAAGCCACAAGTTAATTGCACACGATGATCACTGGCTTGATGCCATAATGGACTAGTCATGGACATGGATAGCATGCAACGGGAGCTCATATTGGATACATGATAACACACGATGCATTACAAGCTATCCAGTCCGCACACGATGACTACACACGAAGTCTGCCCGGATCGGATCGGTGCCAGTGCCCCAGCACCGTCCGCAGAACTTATACCCTTGTGCACAAGTTTTCCATTATCGAATACGATTATTAATTTACACTTCATGCAGTTAAGGCAACACGAGCACACGACAAGCAGTATTACATGATTCATTTAGCTATTGGATATGCACAGTCTCTTGGGCTGATGTAAGCCCGCTCGAGGGAGACTTGCAGAGAGATCCGAATACCTGAATGAGTCTTGCCACTGGAGTATGATTCATTTACTTGACATGATGCAGTCTCCTGGATCGGGAACTGCCTTGGTGACCTAACGGTCCCGAATACTTGCGGGTTCATTCAGGCACGGGATGACTACTTTGTAGTCTTCCGAGGTTTGGATGAAAATAATGCACATTCAAGCAGACAAGCATGTGTTTCTAAGGAACACAAGTAAACATGTTTGCTCGGACCTGAAGGTAAGCCGAGAGATAAAACCGTTAGGGACTTAACATGCGAGGGTCTGAATACAAGCAGTATTTCAATTTCTATGTTCTAGCATAAGCAATATGAGTTGGGATTATTCCCTTAGCTAGGTGCGTTGGATTTATTAGCATGCAGGGGGTGAATCACCTAGCGACTAGCATGAATATTCCAGATTTTTTTTGTGCTGGCTAAGCAAAGACAAGTTCACCGTAGCCACCCACCTTAGCGATGATTCGCCTCGGTAGAGTGATACGTCGAGCGAGCCTCTGAAAGCCCAAGCTGAATTCCTGTAGGGATAAGTCTGGATATCCTTTGCTTCTCGTTTGAGGCAAGGCGGGTCGGGACTGCTGCACTATTGCCGTTTGAAATGGCAGTCCGCTTGAGTGGAACAGGGTGTTACATCCTACCCAACTTAGAAAAAGTCTCGTCCTCGAGACTTACTAAGGACAAGCAGTAATCTAGGGTTGAGGCAATCCTAGACCAGTCGTTGTACTTGTTCATTTGGATATTCACTTGCACAAGCGTCGAAATTAGCATATCGCTTAGACTGGATCGTGCGCACTTTCGAAGTGCACTTCTAGCGTGAACACGTCAATCAGCTTAGTGATAGCGAAGTCTTAGCACTCGAGTTTCACATTTTCTTAAGTCTTGGATGGTGCACTAGTTCAAGGCGTCCCTCGAATAGATGCATTCAACCAAACTTAGAGTTAGTAAAATCGGACAAGCTACTAGCGATACTCTCAAGGGTTCGCACAGGTTGGCACAAAGGCCACTCGCAGCACACAACATACAAGCAAGCATATCATCACATTCAAAACGTATTTTGAAAGTATTTAGACTTATTGTTGGAACATCCCATCGAGGCATTGAGAGAGAGCGTGCACATAACCCACGAACGAGCTTTCAAAACAGATATATCGAATTGAATTCCAAAGACGTAGAAGCCAGGCTCTGATACCAACATGTCACGCCCGTGATCTCCCGTAGGCTATTTCGGCCGTTCCCGCTAGGCGGAAATCACCCTCGCCAGCGCTCCCACGGAACAATCGCTTGACCCATCAGGACGTGATGCCGCACGAGCGTGATCCACGCCCGTACAAGGTCATGGTTCGTTGGCTGGCGGCAAGAGTTCTAAGGCACAGAGTCGCACAGATTGTCCGAGTGCAGCGGAGTCATGAACGCATAGGCGATTTGGTAAAAGGTTCACTGAGTTGACAATATAGCGAAAGCATTGAAACACAAGTTGAAGTAAAGCAAGCTCTTTTATTGATATGAACAAGTGTTACAAGCGCGTATAGCCGAGATTACAAGTCGCTCAAGCCTTTCTCTCTGAAATAGTAAAAGCGTGCCAAGTGGCTACAACTGTGGAATGATTGTACAGGCGATGTTCAGGCGAGTTCGAGCTATGTTCCAACATTATGTCTTGTTTATATGCTTCTGTTTCGGACACACCGTTGCTTCGGAGTGATCTTCACACCTTAGCACGCACGAAGGAGGCATCCGCACCGAACGAGGTTCTTCCGCACCCTGCATACAAACTGGTGGATTATCAGTACATTGAATGCACTGGTGGGGAAGCTACTCGCCCGCTCGACAAATCCAAACACGTAATACAGGTTCCGTGCACAACTATTAAGTTGTCTTTCTAGTTGCCTTAGGAACAGTTTTATGCAAACATTGAATAGCCTAAAGTGTCGGGCAGTGCACCGTGCGATGTTTGAGGAAACACGGCGAGACTTACCAACTTACCATTTCTTCTTCCCTGTCCAAAGCAAACATGATTAATTCAAGCACGGGCATGTATATACATTCAGGGGCAATAACATATGCAAACATGAGTATGGTTATATTGTTCAAGTTTAAACACACGAGGTGGACAGAGTCATGGATAAGGATAACATGCAACGAGAGCACACGATGAACACACGATGCGCTGCAAGTTATCCCATCCGCACACGATGACTAAGCCACAAGTTAATTGCATACGATGATCACTGGCTTGATGCCATAATGGACTAGTCATGGACATGGATAGCATGCAACGGGAGCTCATATTGGATACACGATAACACACGATGCATTGCAAGCTATCTAGTCCGCACACGATGACTACACACGAAGTCTGCCCGGATCGGATCGGTGCCAGTGTCCCAGCACCGTCCGTAGAACTTATACCCTTGTGCACAAGTTGCCCATGATCGAACACGATTATTAATTTATACTTCATGCAGTTAAGGCAACACGAGCACACGACAAGCAGTATTGCATGATTCATTTAGCTATTGGATATGCACAGTCTCCTGGGCTGATGTGTAGCCTCCGTATCCTGAAATTCATGCTTAAATATTGTTATTAGGTTAATTTGGGGCTATTGGGATTTTTCATAATTTGTAGTTGATTAAAAACTGGTAACCCTAATTTTCTAGAACTTTCAAGAATTTATTTTAGGTTAAAACTTAACTAAAAATATCCAAAAATTTTATTTTAGGTTCTAAATAGTCAAATATATTTTCTAGAATTTTCTGGGAATTTTCTGAATATTTTTAGTATTTATTGGGAGTTATTTAGACTAATAACTAATTTTTAGGACTTCTAGAATTTATTGTGCAATCCCAGGAATATAGAATGGACCCAGATTATTTTTTAGGATTTATAATATTATTATACATTTTCTGGAATTATTTCAGAATTTTTGGAATAATTTTAGTATTTATTTTTAGTTATATGGGTAAAACTAATGTTTAGAGCTTCTCCTAATTATAGTAGAAAACCTATGAATATAAAATTGTCCCAAGTATTTTTTTTAGGGTTTCTGGATTCAAAATATATTTTCTGTAATTTTTTCAGATTTTTATGATTAATTTTAATATTTATTTGGAGTTATTTAGATTTAAAATGACTTAAATAATGTTTTGATAAAGGCAAATCAAAATCAAATAATGTAACCAAAATCATCCAATCAAATCATGACACATGTCAGCCTATAGATATCCATTCAGTCGCAGGTACATCTATATATATATATAATATAATAACCCTAATTATCCTATTATTTTAGAGAGAGATTTTGGAGAATTGCCATCTAGGGTTCCTTCATCTTCCATAAGCCATTGCGCATAGCTCCGGACTCCAAACGAGACCTAGTTTCTTGTGTTAGAAAGATATTGAGGTTAGATTTCTGATTATATAAAAAAAATTATAAAATTATGAGTATTAAATTCTGGAAAATTCGTAGAACATAGCATGTCCAAAAATAGACGCGTTTTGATGTTTTCGTGATTCCGGGAGAACCAGGAATCAGAATCATGAACCGGTTAAAGTTTCCGAAAGCTAATGTCGAGATCATTGACATATGTTTTTACCAGAATTTAATTCAAAGTATTTATATACTGTTAATTCTGTAGAACTTCTAGGTTAGAATTCAACCATCGGTGCACGATACGAAATTTGTATGTGCCATAATTCCCAAACGAATTTGAATTCGAAAGAGCCATAAATTCTACCATGTTTTTGACGCTGAAATCTACAGAACATCATGCTTGAAAGTTGAGTTTGTGTCGGTTGACTTTTTGGTCAACAGATCGTCTCGATTTGCGTGCCATTAGTCTCGAATTGATAAAATTTAGTTCCTTTGGACAAAATTTAGGAATTAACCTAAAAATCAGAATAATAAGATTAAAATAAGATTTTAGAGTAATTATTCCAGAATTAAATAAATTAAAATAAATTATCTTTTGACATGGTAAATTTGTAATATATAGGCTATTTGGACTGTGACTTGGACTCTGATTCATACCAGCAGCAGGACCCCAGGCGAGTACATTCTCTGATAATTTTCGTTATTTGATAATTTCTATAATTCTAGTATTTAGAAATGTTATATCTGACTCTTGAAACTGTGCTACACGGACTAGTATATAGATTGGATCTTTAGTCATGAGATGTTACATTGGTTATCGTATTGATATTGTACACGACATTGACATTAGACATTGATATTAGACATTGTACATGATATATTGGACATTGATCGTGTATCGTGACGTGTCATGATTGGATCCACAGTACTAGTTGGGGGCGGGGAAATTGCTAGTGAGAGATGTGATCAAAATACCTATCGTACAAGTGTAGACATTGAACAGTGTTAAAATCATACACCTCACATATGATTAGCCAGGCCATGTAGTCATCGAACAAGTTCCCAAGCCGATCACATTTCGAAACTACGATTTCAAACACTTAGAATAGTTACAGTTCTCTATTTTAGTTCATATACTACATCACTCGTATATGATATTGTACCTCGTTCTCTTCATTTCATATATGCACTGACTGTACCATATTGTCTATATTGCCTGTTCTTCTTATATTGTCATTCCATTTATTTATTGCCTTCTCTCAGTATATAGCATCATCTATTTATTGTTTTATAGTCCTTATCAATTAATTGGAACTGTTATTTGAGATGTACTTTGCTCCATCCTGACTGGAAATATTTTTCCAGACTGCGCCTTAGAGGACTGGTGTCCGACATATTATGGACCACAGGAAGAGTAGCTGAAAACTTGGACTTGGTAGCACAGGTGTGATTCGCGGGAGTTCTAGTCGGGATCACTAGTTATTTAGTTAGTTTCTTTTAGCAGTTTTTGGTACCGAATTTATCTCCGGCATATTTAGTTGAGACTTGGATATTATTATTGAGTTAGATTATTTCTATTTTATACTTGAGTTGTATTTTGATTTAATATTCTTCGATATCTTATCGTGTTGTAGTTATGTGATTGAGTATATTGTTCATATCATAATATGATATCTGTGACTCCTTATGGAGTTGGATACTCGTGTGAGATTGTTTAGATAGTATCATGACCTAGACAGCGTTCTACCGCCGATGCTACGGTGTAGGCTGGACGTACCCACGCTCTCGTGCCCATATACCGGGTCCGGGTCGTGACACATTTTTAGTGGTGGCCCTTTCAGGTCAGACTTCGCAAGTTGTGCGATATCGTGGTAGTGCGATAACTTAGTTGTACTACTGCGTGCCTGCGATAGGATCTAGGATATAGTATACTAGGATGAGAGCGAATACTCAATCACAACTAGGAATATTTCTAATCTATTATCTTGTTATCCTTATTTTCCTTCTGTTTCCTTCCGCCTATTTGATTGATTGATTGATTCCTTAGTACCGTAGTTTGTATTCATAATTTTCTTGTTAGAATATAGTTAATAGTATACCCTGACAGAGACTGCAATACCATGACAAAAGTGACCATAACCCTACATGTTTTCCTTAGATTGCATGTTGTATGATTGTAGGTAGAATTATTATTTACTTTGATTGTTGAGGATTTAACTGTAGTAAAGATTAATGAAGAGGTTATGACTGGACAGAGAGGGATAAGATGCCTTAAATTTCGAGGATAAACATTAATGTAAATAAAAAATTAAGAATTTAATATGGCAGAATTGACGATTTTGTTAAATCTTAGATTTTTATGAAGATTATGAAATAATTGAATTTATCATTAAATTTTGAGAAATTTAAGAAGGTTATCAATATATTTATTGGACTGCAAGTTATGAACTTATATTTTAAATATTGTGTTGGAGGTTTCATAAGTATTACATCGTTGAGTATTGTGGAAAAAAAATCGAGGAATAAGAACACAAATGAATTAGTGTTGAATTCAAATTTTGGGATGAGATTCAATTTTATAATATGCATTGATTGGATTTAAATTAGAGGAGTAAGATCATTAATGGATTAGTATTTGAATTCAATTTTTGTGATGCGATTTTTAAATTTTATAAATATACATTGATTGGATTTCAATTAGAGGATTGAATATTAAATTCTTGTATTTCATTATTAACTTAAAATTCTGGAGGAGATTATGATAAGAATGGAATTTGATTTTATATTTGAGGATTTTAGGGATATAATATTTATAGAATTTTGAGAAATATTGTGAAGTAACAATATGGATTAGTTCATGATTATATGATTTGATGAATTTAATTTTGATGGTAGTAAATAAATAAATAAAATAATTAAGGATTTTAAATTTTATGGATGAATTTTTTTTAAGGTGGGTAGACTTGTAACCTCCGTATCCTGAAATTCGTGCTTAAATGTTGTTATTAGGTTAATTTGGGGCTATTGGGATTTTTCCATAATTTTTAGTTAATTAAAAACTGGTAACCCTAATTTTCTAGGACTTTCAAGAATTTATTTTAGGTTAAAACTTAACTAAAAATATCCCAAAATTTTATTTTAGGTTCTAAATAGTCAAATATATTTTCTAGAATTTTCTTGGAATTTTCTGAATATTTTTAGTATTTATTGGGAGTTATTTAGACTAATAACTAATTTTTAGGACTTCTAGAATTTATTGTGCAATCCCAGGAATATAGAATGGACCCACATTATTTTCTAGGGTTTATAATATTATTATATATTTTATGGAATTATTTCAGAATTTTTGGAATAATGTTAGTATTTATTTTTAGTTATATGGGTAAAACTAATGTTTAGAGCTTCTCCTAATTATAGTAGAAAACCTATGACTATAAAATTATCCCAAGTATTTTTCTAGGGTTTTTGGATTCAAAATATATTTTCTGTAATTTTTTCAGATTTTTATGATTAATTTTCATATTTATTTGGAGTTATTTAGATTTAAAATGACTTAAATAATGTTTTGATAAAGGCAAATCAAAATCAAATAATATAACCAAAACCATCCAATCAAATCGTGACACGTGTCAGCCTATAGATATCCATTCAGTCGCAGGTACATCTATATATATATATATATATATATATATATATATATATATAATATAATATAATATAATATAATAACCCTAATTATCCCATTATTTTAGAGAGAGAGATTTTGGAGAATTGCCATCTAGGGTTCTTTCATCTTCCACAAGCCATTGCGCATAGCTCCGGACTCCAAACGAGATCTAGTTTTTTGCGTTAGAAAGATATTGAGGTTAGATTTTTGATTATATAAAAAAATTTACGAAATTATGAGTATTAAATTCTGGAAAATTCGTAGAACATAGCATGTCCGAAAATAGACGCGTTTTGATATTTTCGTGATTTCGGGAGAACCATGAATCAGAATCATGAACCGTTTAAAGTTTCGGAAAGCTAATATCGAGATCATTGACATATGTTTTTACCAGAATTTAATTCGAAGTATTTATATACTTTTAATTCTGTAGAACTTCTAGGTTATAATTCAACCATCGGTGCACGATACGAAATTTGTATGTGCCATAATTCCCAAACGAATTTGAATTCGGACGAGCCATAAATTCTACCATATTTTTGACGCTGAAATCTACAGTAAATCATGCATGAAAGTCGAGTTTGTGTCGGTTGACTCTTTGGTCAACAGATCGTCTCGATTTGCGTGCCATTAGTCTCGAATTGATAAAATTCAGTTCCTTTGGACAAAATTTAGGAATTAACCTAAAAATCAAAATAATAAGATTAAAATAAGATTTTAGAGTAATTATTCCAGAATTAAATAAATTAAAATAAATTATCTTTTGATATGGTAAATTTGTAATACATAGGCTATTTGGACTGTGACTTGGACTCTGATTCATACCAGCAGCAGGACCCCAGGCGAGTACATTCTCTGATAATTTCTGTTATTTAATAATTTCTATAATTCTAGTATTTAGAAATGTTATATCTGACTCTTGAAACTGTGCTACACGGACTAGTATATAGATTGGATCTTTAGTCATGAGATATTACATTGGTTATCGTATAGATATTGTACACGACATTGACATTAGACATTGATATTAGACATTGTACATGATATATTGGACATTGATCGTGTATCGTGACGTGTCATGATCGGATCCACAGTACTAGTTGGGGGCGGGGAAATTGCTAGTGAGAGATGTGATCAAAATACCTATCGTACAAGTGTAGACATTGAACAATGTTAATCATACACCTCACGTATGATTAGCCAGGCCATGTAGTCATCGAACAAGTTCCCAAGTCGATCATATTTCGAAACTACGATTTCAAACACTTAGAATAGTTACAGTTCTCTATTTTAGTTCATATACTACATCACTCGTATATGATATTGTACCTCGTTCTCTTCATTTCATATATGCACTGACTGTACCATATTGTCTATATTGCCTATTCTTCTTATATTGTCATTGCATTTATTTATTGCCTTCTCTCAGTATATAGCATCATCTATTTATTGTTTTATAGTCCTTATCAATTAATTGGAACTGTTATTTGAGATGTACTTTGCTCCATCCTGACTGGAAATATTTTTCCAGACTGCGCCTTAGAGGACTGGTGTCCGACATATTATGGACCACAGGAAGAGTAGCTAAAAACTTGGACTTGGTAGCACAGGTGTGATTCCCGGGAGGTCTAGTCGGGATCACTAGTTATTTAGTTAGTTTCTTTTAGCAGTTTTTTGTACCGGATTTGTCTCCGGCATATTTAGTTGAGACTTGGATATTATTATTGAGTTAGATTATTTCTATTTTATACTTGAGTTGTATTTTGATTTAATATTCTTTGATATCTTATCGTGTTGTAGTTATGTGATTGAGTATATTGTTCATATTATAATATGATATCTGTGACTCCTTATGGAGTTGGATACTCGTGTGAGATTGTTTAGATAGTATCATGACCTAGACAGCGTTCTACCGCCGATGCTGCGGCGTAGGCTGGACGTACCCACGCTCTCGTGCCCATATACCGGGTGCGGGTCGTGACATGATGTAAGCCCGCTCGAGGGAGACTTGCAGAGAGATCCGAATACCTGAATGAGTCTTGCCACTGGAGTATGATTCATTTACTTGACATGATGCAGTCCCCTGGATCGGGAACTACCTTGGTGACCTAACGGTCCCGAATACTTGCGGGTTCATTCAGGCACGGGATGACTACTTTGAAGTCTTTCGAGGTTTGGATGAAAATAATGCACATTCAAGCAGACAAGCATGCGTTTCTAAGGAACACAAGTAAACACGTTTGCTCGGACCCGAAGGTAAGCCGAGAGATGAAACCGTTAGGAACTTAGCATGCGAGGGTTTGAATACAAGCAGTATTTCAATTTCCATGTTCTAGCATAAGCAATACGAGTTGGGATTATTCCCTTAGCTAGGTGCGTTGGATTTATTAGCATGCAGGGGGTGAATCACCTAGCGACTAGCATGAATATTCCAGATTTTTTTTTTTGCTGGCTAAGCAAAGACAAGTTCACCGTAGCCACCCACCTTAGTGATGATTCGCCTCGGTAGAGCGATATGCCGAGCGAGCCTCTGAAAGCCCAAGCTGAATTCCTGTAGGGATAAATCTGGATATCCTTTGCTTCTTGTTTGAGGCAAGGCGGGTCGGGACTGCTGCACTATTGCCGTTTGAAACGGCAGTCCGCTTGAGCGGAACGGGGTGTTACACAAGGCTACATCTACAGGGCTCAATGTGCGTAGGAAACAGTAGGCATACAAAGCGAGTTTGCGCACAAAATACACAGAAGTAAGGTTGGCGCACAAACGACCAAAACTAGGCAGTGGCGCACAAACGACTAAAACTAGGTTGTGGCGCACAAACAACTAAAACTAGGTTGCGACACACAAACGACTAAAACTAGGTTGTGACGCACAAACAACTAAAGCTAGGTTGGTGCACTTTTGCTAGAAAGTGCGCGATCTACAAAGGGTGCCGCACTTGACAAAAGTGTGGGCAACAATAAAGTGCGCTTTCAAGGAAAGTGCACGAGCGAGCAAGCTACAAGACAAAACACATAATCTGAGGTCAAAGCTCGACAGTCGAGAAACTTGTCAGTCGAGTAGCACACAAATTAATTACACAAAAATCGAGAAACCAACCAAAACTTCGTCCCTAAGGAAACGAAGAGGAAAATAGTACGCGAGCTACCAAACATAAGCAAAGTGCACCGGTCGACGAAACAGAGAAAAAGTGTGCCAGATTGCCAATACGAAGAAAATATACGGACTGGCTGTGGCACACTTTTCCTTGATTTCCCAGAAAGAACTTTGATGGAATACGTACCAAAGTGCGCCAACTGGGTTTTCTCTCAAAAGGCCGCCACTGACTCAAGGAGTGTGACTTGGCGCACTTTTGCTAGGAGACTAGGCGCAGTATGATTAGTATGCACGAAGAGTTAGGACAGACACCAACGCGCCCAAAGTAAAATATACATATTTCTACCCCAAAGGGATTCTCTTGCATACTCTTCACAGAGCACTATTCTTCTTCTCTAGTAAGCTATTTGGTATACGTATTGTATCAAGTTTTAACACTGAACTTAGCTGGATTCGGAAATAAGCAAGGCCAAAAGCAAAGTTACATAAAATATGGTGCTCTACACTATGAGCTAATTAGTTTTGTAAAACATAAAGTTTTAGTAGATCAACCCCAAAAATACAAAAGTGAAGCCATAGACCCAAACTCTGGTCCATGCAATTCCGACCAAGAAATTCAAGAACGACAAGTATTAAAGATGAAGGGGTGCTCGATCCTAACAACATGAGCTAGAAATAAACAGGCATTATTAAGAATTAAAAGCATGCATAAATCCATGGTTCTTCTCTTGTGCAAGATGTACTTGTCTACGGAGGGAGAGAAAACCTAAGAAAGAAAAATAAAAAAAGAAATAATTAGTAGAGAGAGAGAAATATAAATATATATAGGTTTAGGTTTGAGATGTTGGTCGTTGGATTACTCAAACCCATCCTAGCCACACATGCTACCAACCCAACCTAACCCACTCTTCTCCATAACTTACGGGTTCGGTCTAAACAAAGGCCAGGCAAGCAATCAACATGCGCCAAAGACAACATACGCCAAAGTACGTCTGGAATGGGGCTGACAATTTGTCTCATAGTGCTCCTTTGCAAAGTGATGTTCTTGACAAATTATGGTATAACATGGAGCCATCATGCAGTCACATGTGAGTGTTTGAGTATAAGGCCTTCGTTCATGCTTCGAAGGACGAGAGGTCCAAACTTGAGCCGAATATGAGGTAGTTCATATTTGTTGGCTTTGGTCGAGATGAGTTCAGGTATAGACTTTATGATCCAGTAGAAAGAAAGCTCTACCTAAGCAGGAATATGGTATTCATCGAGGATCAGACCATGACCAAAACTCAGGATTCTAAGATAATTTCTGAGACTTAATGTCACCCCCCAGTCCCAAAATATGTAGGACCAGGCCACGTGGCATTGGCCAGCTGACACGTCTCTAAGGGATTACCCAATTTAATGGACCCAAAGAGGCGTGCTACGCTGTCCTAAAATACTAACAGGTTTAATACTAGAAAATAACAGGTAATATCTAATCTCATCCACAAAATAATAAGGAATACTGAAATAGTGTTGGAATATATAAGTGCTGAGTCTGAAATATCATAGTACAAATCAGATATGTCTGGTGGTAACAAACCCACTACAAAAGATGAAATAAAAGTGCTGAAATGTAATAAGACTAGAGCATCATCTATCTAGGTAAGAAGCTCCAGCTCCAGATGATGAGACTACTAAAGATCAGGGAGACTCTGATGGCATCACTTCTAGCTCCTCCTCAGATGCGAACCTTGTCTCCTGTCCGGGTCCGTACACCATGGAATAGTATGCCTCGTCTAGATCTGGAAGGAAACCAGGTCCTCAGTGGGACGTAACAAGATACATAAAAATATGCCATGTATGTAAATACTGAATAAAATAAATAAAGGTGTGCTAACCATCTAAGTGAATGCAATGTGAAGACAACCTTGGTACGTATGGGTAGGCGTAGGCATAATGTCCAATGTCCTCTAGAGTGTGGTATCTGCAACGTCCATCATTCCGAAGAATGAGGTATCTGTATATATATATATCGTCCAATACTCTAAGGGACGTGGTATCTGCAAAGTATATATACGTTTGTATCACTCTGAAGAGTGCGGTATCTGCAATAAAAAAGGTGGGTGTCCCATACGCCTACTAGTTGTCTTTTCCGCCCAATGCGGATACATAAGTCGAATACACGACGTGTATACCACGTGACTATATGCCAAGTCATAGCTATTCTAAATAGTCCTGATTTCGTGCTAAACCGTGATGCACGTCACACGCACCGGTAGCTAATCGAGTACGTAAACTCGCATCCTAATATGAACTGCAATCATGTTGCGTGTACAAGTGTCAGGGTCTAGGAGGATATCAAAATACCCTCGCAACTGTAGGTGGGTCTGCTAAAGTCTAGGTCAGTTACACTACATGTCGACATATTCGTCGACTGCACCCGAGTCAA